>VKON01003328.1:90620-103917 GCA_009741485.1 Malurus cyaneus samueli | reverse complement strand
CGCGCCAGCGCCCCGGGGGGAGCGGGGGGGAAAAAAAAGGAAGGAAAAGGGGGGAAAAATTTATTGCCCCCATTCCAACCTGGGAAAAAACACCCCCCCCCACACCCCCTTCGCTTCTTCTATCCCCACGGTGACCTATCAAACCCACCCAACCCTGGGGGGCCCCTGGAAACACTTCCAGAGGTGGGGCTGTCCCAAGACACCTCCACCTTTCCGTCATCTCATTCATCCGTGCATTTCCCAGGCTACATCTCCGGAATCTTCCATGGCAACAGTCCGGCTGTGCCCAGCAAAGCACCCTGGCTCCTCTCAGTGGCACAAGGGGACATTTTCAGGGGTGGTGGGAATACCCAGCACCCTCCCATTGCCTGTCCTGCTCTGTGGACCGCCCGGCACACCAGCGCGCAACAGTGGCCTTTACAGGTTCTGAATCTAATAAATTCAGCCAATAACCTGGTTGTGATCTGACAACCTGGAAAACAGAAAGGGAGTACTGACAAGCTCGTGGAGTGAGGATGCTATCCACAAACAACACCTTGGCTCCCTCTGGAAAAGAAAAGGAAGCTTGAACTGATAAAACAGCCGAGGACCACAAAGCAGGACGCATAACCACCAATGCATATGCTGACGAGTACACAAAAGCTGCCACCTACCAGTAGCATATTTGACAGAAATGTGAACTTAGTATGATCACTTGTTGCTAATGGACTAAATGGGGCTGTAATAAAATAGTCAAAAAAAGTGGTATTTTGTGTCACATTGTCTGTCTCTATTGCGACACTGCTCATCCTGGGATAGCTGGGATGACAATCCTGGCCCGGAAGAGCTTCCCAAACTGCAGGAACGAGGCCACTGCCCCATTCCTTGGGGGGATAGCGCTGCTGTGGCTCTGCCGTGGGACAGAGGGACAGAGGTGCGATGTCCTGCCTGGCCCTGGCCACTGAAAGAATGAATGCGAGAATTCCATCACTCAACACACGTCAACCTTGACCAGGCATCGGAATTCTGCCAACAGGTGAAGGAACAGGAAAGGGAGAGCGGTACGGACACGGACCTCAGTCTGAGACACAGATCATCAATCCAGAATGGGTTCGGGTGGAGAAGGGCTTTAACCATCTCATCCCCATCACATCCATGGAAGGGACCCTCCCACTGTCAGGTGCTCAATGTTCAGCCTGGACTTGAAAACTGTCACGGAGGAGCTGCCACAGCTTCTCTGGGAATCCATCCACAGGCCTCCCCACCTCGCCAGGAAAATTCCTGAACAAATAAACACACCAACCAATCATCCAAACCCGACCCCACCCACTAGGCGATGGACACATCTACAATGAGCTAGATACCAAAGAAAAAAAAAAACAAACCCATTGAAATCCCAGTAAACCCTTAACACCAGACCCCTTTAGGCTCGGAAGGGCCTGAAATCTCTCGGACTTCTACTCTCACACAGTGACCAAGCCCACAGCACTCCAGCACTCAGAGCATTGGCAGAATTTGTTTTGTGGAGGAAGGCTCTGGCAAAAAGGTGGGAGAAGGACTGAAATTCCCATTTGGACACAACAACGGCCACAGCCCATGTTGGTGTGGACCCACGCCCAGACCCACCTGGGCATACCTGCCCTGCCAGCTCGCCGCTCGCACCCCTCCCGCCACTCCACAAATTCCCCAACCTCAGGAAAGAGCTGCTGCACACGATACTCACAGATTCCAGCTCACGCATATCGTGGCATTCTTCTGATGGCACATCGGGCTCCATGTTGCCCACGATCTGCCCTGTGGGGCAGGCATGGGCCCTGCTCGGTTCATGGCAGGTACCGTTGAGGGTGTTGGCTGGATCAGAGGACAGGAGGAGGAGGAAGAACAAGGAGAGGGACAAGTTGAGAGGAAGAAACAGAGAGTTTCAGGAGAGATTCGCACAGGATTCAGGCCAGAAACTGAGAGTTCAAGAGAGATCCCACAGGATTTAGGCCAGAAACTGAAAGCTCAGGAGAGATCCTACAGGATTCAGGCCAGGATCTCAAGTGAGATCCTACAGGATTTGGGCAGGAACTGAGCTCAGGTGAGATCTTACAGGACTTAGTCCAGGAGCTGAGCTCAGGAGAAATCCCACAGGATTCAAGCCAGGAATTGAGATTTCAGGAGAGATCCCACAGGATTCAGGCCAGAAATAGAGCTCAGCCACAGTTTGGGCTCCAGGAATTCTGGCTTCCAGTTGAGGGCTTAGAGGGAAGAGGAGATTCACCATTTGAAACCCCCAAAGCTGAAGAAGAGATTCACCACTTGGAACCCCCAAAGTGCTGAAGTTGGGATTTTCCTTGTCATTCTGGATAGGACTGGACCCAAACCCAGGAGTTCTGTGGCTCCTCAATAACCCATCCCACCCTCCCTCCCTGTGCCTCACGTCGTGCCCCATGGGTACCTGCATGTTCCATGGTCTGCGCTTTCCTGTCGGCCTGGGCGCTAAACTGAAAAAGAGCTACGGTGTGCGAGCCACCACAGTGTCAACGCCGAAAGAGCGCGGCAATCCACCACGCGTGATGTTGAGCGCAAAAAAGCATGTTCTCCGGGAGGGTTCTGGGGCAGGAGGGGTAGGGGGATGGGGGTGTCTGGGTGGTGGTTGGGAAGGTCAGTAGGGATTAGGAATGGGATTGTGATGGGAAGGCCAGTAAGGATCAGGAATGGGACAGTGCTAGGAAGGCTGGTAGGACCAGAATTGGGATCATGATGGGAAGGCTGGTAGGGATCAGTAATGGGATTGTGCTGGGAAGGCTGGTAGGGATTAGGAATGGGATTGTGATGGGAAGGCTGGTAGGGGTTTGGAATGGGATCAAGATGGGAAGGTCAGTACGGGTTAGGAATGGGATCATGCTGGGGAAAACTGTAGGGATTAGGAATGGGATCTTGATGGGAAGGCTGGTAGGGGTTTGGAATGGGATCAAGATGGGAAGGTCAGTACGGGTTAGGAATGGGATCATGCTGGGGAAAACTGTAGGGATTAGGAATGGGATTGGGCTGGGAAGGGCACTAGTGATTAGGAATGGGATTGTGCTGGGAAGGTTGGTAGGGATTAGGAATGGGATTGTAATGGGAAGGTCAGTACGGGTTAGGAATGGGATCATGCTGGGAAGGCTGGTAGGGATTAGGAATGGGATCTTGATGGGAAGGCTGGTAGGGGTTTGGAATGGGATCAAGATGGGAAGGTCAGTACGGGTTAGGAATGGGATCATGCTGGGGAAAACTGTAGGGATTAGGAATGGGATCTTGATGGGAAGGCTGGTAGGGATCAGTAATGGGATTGTGCTGGGAAGGCTGGTAGGGACCAGAACTGGGATCGTGCTGGGAAGGTCAGTAGGAGTAGGAATGGGATCGTGATGGGAAGGACAATAGGGATTAGGAATGGGATCGTGATGAGAAGGTCAGAAGGGATTAGGAATGGGATTGTGATGGGAAGGCTGGTAGGGATCAGGAACGGGATCATACTGGGAAGGGCAACAGGGATTAAAAATGGCATCATGCTGGGGAAAACTGTAGGGATTAGGAATGGGATCTTGATGGGAAGGCTGGTAGGGGTTTGGAATGGGATCAAGATGGGAAGGTCAGTACGGGTTAGGAATGGGATTGAGCTGGGAAGGCCAGTAGGGATTAAGAATGGGATCGTGATGGGAAGGCTGGTAGGGGTTTGGAATGGGATCAAGATGGGAAGGTCAGTACGGGTTAGGAATGGGATCATGCTGGGGAAAACTGTAGGGATTAGGAATGGGATCTTGATGGGAAGGCTGGTAGGGGTTTGGAATGGGATCAAGATGGGAAGGTCAGTACGGGTTAGGAATGGGATCATGCTGGGGAAAACTGTAGGGATTAGGAATGGGATCTTGATGGGAAGGCTGGTAGGGGTTTGGAATGGGATCAAGATGGGAAGGTCAGTACGGGTTAGGAATGGGATCATGCTGGGGAAAACTGTAGGGATTAGGAATGGGATCTTGATGGGAAGGCTGGTAGGGGTTTGGAATGGGATCAAGATGGGAAGGTCAGTACGGGTTAGGAATGGGATCATGCTGGGGAAAACTGTAGGGATTAGGAATGGGATTGTGATGGGAAGGTCAGTAGGGATTAGGAATAGGATTGTGATGGGAAAGGCAGTAGGAATTAGGAATGGGGTTGTGCTGGGAAGGTCAATAGGGATTAGGAACCGGGATCGTGCTGGAGGAAGATGTTCAGAGCTGCTCCAGCAGAACGTGGCCTGAGACATCTCAAGGAAAGGAATGGTGTCCAGGTACACCATTGCTTTGGGAAATCTGGAGCAAAGGGCTCGGAGCCGTGGTGGGCTCTGGAAATTCTGGGCTCCAGTTGAAGGATCAGAGGGAAGGGGATGCACTCACCACCTCGAACCACTTGACCAAAGTGCTGAAGTTGGGGTTTTTCTTGTAGTTCTGGATCAGGGCAGACTGGACGCCCTTCCCGGCGCACTCGATGTCCACTCGGGGCCGGTCCACCTGGGCCAGGTTCACTCTCTTCAGGTCCCTGAGCCCCCAGAACAAGATCTAGGGCAGGAGGAGGAGGGAGGATATGAATGAGAGAGGGACAATCCCTGGGAGCTGATTCTCCATGGAGAGGGATCCCACTGCCGATGTCATCTCCAGACACTGCTGGATCCTGAGGTGTCTCCTCCTGACACCCCAAATCACCCACCCCTCACCTCATCTGCAGCCCGAGGTACCTGACCCTGCTGCCCTCGACACTCATTTTCCTGCCTTTCTCCCTTCCTGGCCTTTTCCAGCCCCTGGGTCTGCACAGAGCAGCTCTGTCTCCAGCACCTGATCACTTATTTGTCCTTCCTCTCATCCTGTCACCTGTTCCCTGGAGCCTCCGCCCCGACCGCCCCCCGTGCCCTCTCCTTCAGGGAGTTTTGCAGAGCCACAAGGTCCCTGATCCCTCTTTGCTCCAGGCTGAGCCCCTTTCCCAGCCCCCTCAGCCACTCCTCATAGGACTTGTGCTCCAGCCCCTTCCCCAGCTCCGTTCCCCTCCCTGGACATGCTCCAGCCCTCCAGGGCTCTCTTGTTGGAGGGGCCCAGAGCTGCCCCCAGCACTAGAGGTGCCCCAGCACTGCCCTGGGATGTGCCCACACTTTTGGATACAAAATCCCCTCTAGATATCCAGGGATACATGAGAAACATCCCATCCTCTTTGCCTGAGCTTGGTGGGATGAAGAACACCTGAGCTATGGGATTGCTTTGGGAGGAGACGATCCAGCTCCGTGTCCATCTCCAACGTTCCCAGAGCTGCAGCTCAGCCCAGGTGTTGCTCTCTCCCTGTCCTGCCCAGGTCTGGCAGCACAGAATGATCCTGTTCTCCCCTGCTCTCTCTTTTCGCCGCGATTCTTTCCCAGCTCCCCTGCTGCCCCCTCCCAGTCTCCCCTCTAGCAGCAGCCCTCCTGCCCCACGCCAAACATGCCTCCCGCACGGAACGGGTCACTCCAAGGCGTTACCTCCCACTCGGTTCTGCTTCCAGCCCCCCCACGCGCCCGCACATCTCAAGCGCCACCGGAGGCAACTCCGCCACCCCCCCGTCATTCCGTCCCCGGCGCCCCATCGATCGGCGGCAGTCTGACTTTCCCGGTTCAATTCTGGAAGATGGAAAATCTTGGATTGGTCCTGCTCTCTGAGCTGCTGGGAAGCAGGGTTTGGTCCTTCTCAAAAGAATCATGGAGTCATGGAATGGTTTTGGTTGAAGGGACCCTAAAGGATATGGGCGGACAGCTTCAGAGGATTTGGGTGTGTCTCAGCTGGAATGGTCTCAGTTGTTGGGTGAGATTCTGGGAGCACTTGGGGGAGCCAGGGGCAGGGCCTGGGAAAGGGCAACCCAGGGGCAGAGTGTGGAAGTTCTGTCTCCAGTCCCCCGGGCACCCAAACTTCTCTGCCCACCCACGCGCTCCATCCCCGGGCTGGTCCATCCTGGAACTGCTTCTGCTGGGCTAGGTGTGAGGGAATGGAGGTGTGGTCCCAGAGCTCAGCCCAGGAGCAGGTTTAAGGTTCTGTTTCCAACCCATGGCTCGGGAAAGGTCAAATATCCCATGTGAGCCGTTCCCTAGAGAAACCACCCCACTGCGGGGAAACTGGGGGGAAAAGGGGCTTGGAGGAGCACCTTCCCTGGCAGAAAAAATAGATGAAGAAAGCTCTTCAGGATGGGAAAAGAGGCATGGAAGTGGAAGAATTTAATTCTGTTATTCTGATTATAGGAATCCCATGCCCCGCCCACCCTCTCTTCCTCCTCGCTTCTCCACCTCTCCGCACAGGGATAAGACTTGAATCAGCCTTTCAATGCCCGGGACACCTCCCACTATCCCTGACGAGGGAAAACCCCTCAGGCTCAGGGATCCTATTATTTTCTCCTTTTTACACTGAACAAGACATCGAGGCATCAAAAGCACAAGGGATGCCGTGGCTCCGTAGGCAGTGCCAAGAGTATGAATTCGTGGAATGGTTTGGCTCGCGCAAGGACATCCAAAAAGCTTCATCCCATTACCCACACCCTGACACCCTCCTCCACATCCGCCGGCTCGCTCCTAAGCCGTCAACCTGTCTTGCGACACCATCCCACGGTGTCTATTGCTAACAACAAAAGTGGTTCACCCCCATCCCCTCAAACGAACAACTCCAAAGGACCCTCTCTAGTCACGACGCACACCACCCAACACACACTCCCAGGAGGAAGAAGATTTATTCCCAGTTATCTCAGTTCTATAGAATTAATACCTGAGCCCTTCAGCCCTCCATCCACCCCTGTCCAGCTGCCACTGCAGCAGCTCGAGAGGCGGCCAGCAGTCCCGTGTGGCGTTGCCTGCGGAGAGTTGGTAAATATTCCAGCTGCGGTGGACAGCGTGAGGGCAGTACTCTCGTCCGACATTCTTCACCCGGCTTGGCGAACGTTCTCGGACCCATGACAATCCCGGCTTTTCCCTCCGTGGAAAGAGCCCATCAGCCAGATCTCGCACCAGCCCAACAGAATTCCAAAAATTAGACTACGCTCTCCCCCTGCACAACCCCCCCTGCGAATCTCGCGATCCCCCCACCCACCCAGGAGACATTCAAAATTAGACCCCCGTGTTTCTCCTCAAGAAGTGCTGGGAGGGGATCAACATGGCGAATCCTCCCCATCTCCACACACTCCTCCATCCCGTCTCTCCCCCCACACACGCCCACCTCGGCCACTCCCCCGCAGCGCATCCCAACCACGCACATCCCCCCCTCCCCCCCACTCCTCAAACATCTTACGACATCTCCGCCTCCGCTTCCCCTCACCAAAAGCCGCCTGCGGCGTTCGCGGTCCATCCCCCACACTACCCGGACATTCCCCCACAATTAGCCCTGCTGCCTTCTACCCAAAAAGAGGAGAATATATAAAAACCCACGGTTCTCCCGAAAAACACTTGGGGTTGGGGATCCAACAGGAGAATTCCAAAATTACCCCCATGGTTGTCCCCAAGAGTAGCTGGGATTGGGGATCCAACACAGCAATTCCAAAATTAGACCCATGAGGCTGGGGGACTTGGGCTTGGGGATCCAACAGGAGAATTCCAAAATTAGACCCACGGTTCTCCCAAAAAACACTTGGGGTTGGGGATCCAACATGGGAATTCCAAAATTACTCATGCTGTTCTCCCCAAAAGCAGTTGGGATTGAGGATCCAACACAGCAATTCCAAAATTAGACCCATGAGGCTGGGGGACTTGGGCTTGGGGATCCAACAGGAGAATTCCAAAATTACCCCCATGGTTGTCCCCAAGAGTAGCTGGGATTGGGGATCCAACACAGCAATTCCAAAATTAGACCCATGAGGCTGGGGGACTTGGGCTTGGGGATCCAACAGGAGAATTCCAAAATTACCCCCATGGTTGTCCCCAAGAGTAGCTGGGATTGGGGATCCAACATGGGAATTCCAAAATTAGACCCACGGTTCTCCCAAAAAACACTTGGGGTTGGGGATCCAACAGGAGAATTCCTAAATTAGCCTTGCTGTTCTCCCCGAGCACTTGGGATTGGGGATCCAGCAATTAATTCCAAAATTAGCCCTGCATTTTTCCTCATCGTGGTCGGAACAGGAATGGGATCAGCACTCTGGGGACACCAAAGCTCAAGGAAAACCTTCAGTCCTGACTCCTTGGAGGAGGTTTGGGACAGCTGAGGGTTGGGACAGCAAGGACAGAGATGAGCAGTTTTCCTATAAAGAATTATTCCCCTGCTCCAGCCTCTTGCTTCCCTCCCCAAAAATAACAAACATCAAGTCACATCTGGGATTTATGAGCAGCAGAGGCTCCATGGGAGGTGCGGCAGGATCATTTTCCAAAGATCAGGAGAAGAAACTCCCCAAATCCTCTGATTCTGGAGCTATCCCTGCATCCCAATCCCACACATTCCCATGGGAATCTCTCACCATGGTGTCCTGGTCGTAGATCTCGATGACGATGATGGGGGGATCATCGCGCATCTCGTGAGCTTCCCCGTACAGCTCCACGTTGTCGAACACCAGGAGCTGATCCCAGGTCGGGCAAAGGGTCTCGTTGAGGACCTGGAGAAACGGAGAGATTCCTACTGCTCCAGGGACGGAGCAGAGTCCTGGGAAAGGGTGGCAGTGGGGCTGCTGTGCTTTTTATGGATCAGGGAGGCATTGGGAATCTCCCAAGAGTTCTTCTGAGGAAAACCACCCAAGAGATGGATTACTCCCAGTGGCCACTGGGCTTACTAAAGCTTGGCTACCCTCAGATTGGGAAGGGGAGGCCCAAAAATCACTTTAACATGATCCAATTCTACCTAAACAGACAGGGAATTGCAGGGAGTCACAGGGAATTGGGGAATGATGGGGGACCACTCACTCCGGGAAAGCCTGATGGGAACATCCCGCACCGGGGCCACATGGCCTGGGCCGAAATGAATGGGAATGATCGGGCCGCCACTGACCGCCCGCACACTCGCCTCCCCCCGGGGAACGACGGGGAATGCAACCCTCGGACCTACATGAGGAATGCCCTGTCGAGCATTAAGCGGGTAAATTGATGGGGAAGTATGGGGGAACCTGACGGAGAAATGATGGGGAAATGATGTGGGAATGATGGGGAAATGATGTGGGAATGATGGGGAAATGATGTGGGAATGATGGGGAAATGATGTGGGAATGATGGGGAAATGATGTGGGAATGATGGGGAAATGATGTGGGAATGATGGGGAAATGATGTGGGAATGATGGGGAAATGATGTGGGAATGATGGGGAAATGATGGGAAATGATGGGGGAATGATAGGGAATGATGGGAAATGACGGGGAATAACATCCATGGGTATGTGGGACATATGTTGGGAATGGGCTCTTGGGGAAAGATCTCCTGGAAACAGCCAATCCCCAGTTCCAGAGCTGCTTTCCCACTGCAGGATCAGCCCTAATCCTTGTTCATAGGATCAGTGCCACATGAGCAGGATGGAACCTGCAGAGTCAGCCATCCCCTCATCCCTTCATCCCTCATCCTTCCGCACTCCCCACATCTTCCTCCCCCTCCTTCTCCTCCCTCTCCCTCTCCCATTCCCATTCCCATCTCATCCCATCATCCTCCCCTGCCCTCATCCCTCATCCCTCACCCCCCCCGTCCCCTCCGCATACCTCATCCTCCCTCCCACCTCTGCCCCATCACTGCTCATCCCACCCCATCCCTCCACCCCTCAGCCTCATCCCTCATCTTTCTATCCCCCATCCCTCCATACCCCTCATCCTCGCTCCATCCTCACATCCCTCATGCCCTTCATCCCCACACCCTTCCACCCTTCTCTTCATGCTCCATGCACCCGATCTCCCTCCATTCCTCATATCCCCTTCCACCTGCAACACTTCCATCCCTCCTTCTTCCAACACTTCATCCCTCATTCCTCCATCCCTCACCCTTCCATCCCACATCCCTCGTTCTCTCATATCCCTATCCCCTCCATCCCTTCATTGCCTTCTATCCACTCATCCCGTTCTTCTCCTCCATATCCCCTCATCTCCTCCATCCCTTCATCCTTCCATCCCCTCATCCCTTCCATCCATCATCCCTTCCAACCCCTCATCCCTACAGCCCTTCCATCCATTCATCCCCTCATCCCTTCCATCCATCATCCCTCATTCCATCCATCCTTGTCCATCCCTCATCCCCTTCCTGGATCTCCAATCCTCTCCTCTCTCCATCCCCTCATCCCTCATCCCCCGCCATCTCATGCCTCAAATCCCCTTCTCATCCCCCTCATTCTCCACCTTATCCTTCCATCCCTCATCCCTTCCATCCCCTCATCCCTTCCATCCCCACATCCCCTCATCACTTACCTCAGTGCACTGGCTCTGGGAGATGAAGAAGACCCTCGCGAAGGGGTCCGAGAGGCCGCTGCTGTCGGCTGCGAACAAACTCCTGGCCTGGTACATGTGGGCCCGCAGCTGGAAAACCTGCTTCTCTGCAAAGAGAGACAGGAATGGGGATGGGTTGGGATGATTCCTCAAGAACCCTCGAGGAGGTTTCCAGGTTTTGGCTCGCAGGACAAGCATCTCGGCTTCAAAGCACGACCCACTGGGTAACGATTTCCCTGGCAATCCTGCTCATCAGGTGCACACTCTGAACCGGATAATGGTGAGGGGACACAATTCCCACCCCCAGCTCCCCTGGGACAACCGGAATATTTTCCTGCTTGGAGCAGAGGGTGCCCAGCCATGCCCCATCCCTCAGGAATTCCTTACTGGTGTACAGGAGGCTGATGGGCGGGTAGGAAGGCAGATTTTGGCCTCGGGGGGTTTTCTTCTCCTCGAATCCGCAGGGGAGGCCGCTCAGGAAGTCCCGGCGCTGCTTGTTGAGGCCCAGCCACAGGTAGATCTCCATCTTGGCCTGCACCGTCCAGCCTGCAGGGCCAAACCCCCGCTTCCCAGGGAGCTGAGTGTGAGGGAAGGAAAAAATTCCATGGATATTGGGAATATGGACATAACCCTCCGGGAGCACCCAAACTCTGTGGGGCATCGTGCTGCTGTTCCTTTTCCAAAGATCGTGGCACTGCTCCGGCTCATGCATCGTCCTTTTCCCACCACGTTTTGCTTTTCCTAAGCCAGGAATCCTCTGGATTTCCAGCTGGATCAAACATCTCATTCCTTCCAAACATTTTCCCAATTACTGGACTGGCAAAGACCAGCAGATTTCCCCTGGAGCAGATTTCCAGCCCTACCAGAAGAATATTCCCCAGGATGAGTTTTCCTACCAGGAGAGCATGGATCACATTCCCCGGGACGAGTTTTCCAGCCCCAGGAGAACATGGTTCATGTTCCCAAGGAGCATGTGAACATGGTTCACACTCCCCTGGAGCAGATTTCCAGCCCTACCAGAAGAACATGGATCACATTCCCAAGGATGAGTTTTCCAGCTCTACCAGGAGAGCATGGATCACACGCCCCTGGAGCAGAGCACGAATCACATTCCCAAGGATGAGTTTTCCCACCAGGAGAACATGGATCACATTCCCAAGGATGAGTTTTCCTACCAGGAGAACATGGATCACATTCCCCTGGAGCACTTTTCCAGCCCCTACCAGCAGAGCATGGAGCACATTCCCAAGGATGAGTTTTCCAGCTCTACCAGGAGAGCATGGATCACATTCCCAAGGATGAGTTTTCCAGCTCTATCAGGAGAGCATGGATCACATTCTCAAGGATGAGTTTTCCAGCTCTATCAGGAGAGCATGGATCACATTCTCAAGGATGAGTTTTCCAGCTCTATCAGGAGAGCATGGATCACATTCCCAAGGATGAGTTTTCCTACCAGGAGAGCATGGATCACATTCTCAAGGATGAGTTTTCCAGCTCTATCAGGAGAGCATGGATCACATTCCCAAGGATGAGTTTTCCAGCTCTACCAGGAGAACATGGATCACATTCCCAAGGATGAGTTTTCCCACCAGGAGAACATGGATCACATTCCCAAGGATGAGTTTTCCCACCAGGAGAACATGGATCACACTCCCAAGGATGAGTTTTCCTACCAGGAGAACATGGATCACATTCCCAAGGAGCAGATTTCCAGCCCCACCAGCAGAGCATGGATCAGATTTTCCCAATATTCAAACCCCAGGAAAATTGCATACACCACTCTCATCCTCATCTCCCAAACTCCCTCCTCCACCTCTCTCCTCTGGGCCGCAGCTGCCCCGGCACGGACAGATCCTCACCTTGAGGAAAACCGTCTTCACCTTGGCGCAGTCCTTGCCCATCTCCTCGTCCACGATGGAGTACAGGATGTCCTTGGACGGGACGCGGGCGTAGGCGATGCGCTTGTTGTTGCTCATCATCCAGATGAAAACGTCAGGAATGGTGTGCTGGGGCTGGGAATGCCACGGGAGAGCCCGGTCAACGCCCCAGCTCCGGCCACTGAGGCACTGGAGACCCTCTGGAGGCAAATCCAACCCATTCCGTGGGAGATGGATGTGTCTGTTGTCACACTGGGGGCACTGGAATTGTTTTGAGATTCCCACTCCCAAAAAGCTGCTCAGAGTTAAACCCAGCAGGAAGGAAACTGGGATTTTTGTTGGGTAAAGTTTAAAAAAATATAAAATTTGGGGTTAGAACAGCAAAGGTTTTCCTTCTCTCCTCCTTTAGTGGTCTTGGGGAGGGGAGGGCAGCGGCCATTCCTTCATCCCTGCCTAGGAATGGGCAGGGATCCTTTTCCCAGGCTGGACAGGGCCCCTCGTAGCTCAAATCTGGGTGGGTCAGGGCCAAGGAAGGGCTGGCTGTAACCCAGGATGGACCTGGGAGATTTCTGTGGGGAATGGGAGCAAAAAACAGCCAATATCCCCCACTGAGCCAGTCCTGAGGTGTGAAAATATCATGGAATCATAAAAGGATCCATGGAAAGCTCAGAGCCACTTCCACGGCCTAAAGGGGCTCCAGGAGAGCTGGAGAGGGACTGGGGACAAGGGATGGAGGGACAGGACACAGGAAATGGGGTCACAGTGCCAGAGGGCAGGGATGGATGGGATATTGGGCAGGAATTGTTCCCTGGAGGGTGGGCAGGCCCTGGCACAGGGTGCCCAGAGCAGCTGTGGCTGCCCCTGGATCCACCCAGGAATCCTCCCAAAGCCTCCCTGAACAACCCTGTGCCAGCCCTCCCACCTCCAGCCAGGAATTCCTTCCCAATATCCCACCCATCCCTGCCCTCTGGCACTGTGACCCCATTCCTCCTTGTCCTGTCCCTCATCCCTCGTTCCCAGTCCCTCTCAGCTCTCCTGAGCCTTTTAGGATCCGCTCC
>VKON01003328.1:66360-83132 GCA_009741485.1 Malurus cyaneus samueli | reverse complement strand
CTTTCCCTCCTGTTCTGAATCTCCAGCACGGGATTAATCCCCTGGAATTCCCCCCGTTCCCCATCTCCTTGCTGGGTGAATCCCGAGGGGAGATGAGAAGCTCCGAGGTTTTGGAGCCTCTCCCAGGCTGTTTTCCCAAATCTCTCCGGGATCCGGGATCCTCCCGCTCATCCACGGGGCTCTGCTGACATCTCCTGGCGGGAATTCCCGGGAAGAGCTGGGTTTAACTCGGGGTGATTCCAGCGGGACCCTCAGCGGCATTCCACGGGCTGGATCCCGGCTCATGGATGCTCAGCATCCAAAACGACGGATTATCCTTCCTTGAGCTGTCACTATTCCAAGGACAGATCTGACAGGGATTGGAGTGACCGGGAATTTTCAGAAATTTAGGATTTTTTGAATCCCATTCCAACCCCACAACCTCCGCTTCCCAGGCTGCTCCAAGCCTGGTCCAGCCGGCCGGCACTTCCCGGGATCCAGGGGCAGCCCGTGGGCACTGCCCCCATCCATCCCGGCTTTGGGAGAAACGGAGCCCCTATTCCGCAGGAAAACGCTCCCCTCCCGCTCCCGCCCTCCCGAATCCCCGTTCCCAGCGCGGCATCGCCGCCGGGACCGGAGAGGGATTGGGGAACGGGGGATGTTCCGGGCCGGGACCGGAGCGGGATGGCGCGCGCGCGCGGCGCGCGCCGAGATGGGGGACCCGGAATCATTTATATAATTATAAAAAAAAAAAAAAAAGGGAATTCCAGGGAGACTCATCCTTGCTGGATATTCACAGGGACAGGGAAAGAATTCCAGGTGGATTTATCCGTGCTGGATATTCATGGGAACAGGGAAAGAATTCCAGGTGGATTTATCCGTGCTGGATATTCATGGGAACAGGGAGGGAATTCCAGGGGATTTATCTGTGCTGGATATTCATTAACAGGGAGTGAATTCCAGGGAGACTCATCCTTGCTGGATATTCACAGGGACAGGGAAACAATTCCAGGTGGATTTATCCGTGCTGGATATTCATGGGAACAGGGAAAGAATTCCAGGTGGATTTATCCGTGCTGGATATTCATAAACAGGGAGCGAATTCCAGGGAGACTCATCCTTGCTGGATATTCACAGGGACAGGGAAAGAATTCCAGGGGATTTATCGGTCCTGGATATTCATGGGAAAAGGGAGGGAATTCCAGGGAAATTATCCATCCTGGTTATTCATGGGAATGAAAGGAATTCCAGGAGTCTCTTATCTCCACTGGAAATTCCTTTTGCAGTAGATTTAGTCAGGCAATTAATTCAATTAACAGCAATCTCCAGCTAAAACTTGATTAAAATCCACTTGAGACGAATCTCATCGGTTTAAATCCAATTATGGTCCTAAACCCAGTCCTTGGTGTGTCCCAGGTGGATACACTGACCCCATGCCCAAGTGGACACACTGACCCAGTGACCAGGGGGACACTGACCCAGTACCCAGGTGGACACACTGACCTGTCCATGATGAGGAGCACCCACTGACCTTATGCCCGGGGGCACACACTGACCCCATGCCCAGGGGCACACACTGACCTTATGCCCAAGTGGACACACTGACCTGTCCGTGCCCAGGGGCACACATTGACCCCATGACCATGGACCTGTCCATGATGAGGAGCACCCACTGACCTTATACCCAGGGGCACACACTGACCTTATGCCCAAGTGGACACACTGATCCTGTGGCCGGAGCACACACTGACCATGTGCCCAGGTGGACACATTGACCTGTCCGTGCCCAGGTGGACACACTGATCCCATGCCCAGGCGGACACACTGACCTGTCCGTGCCCAAGTGGACACACTGACCTGTCGGTGACCAGAGGTTTCATGGGCTGCGATGATGAAACGGACACCAGCTCTCCATCCTCGCCCCCTTCATCATCGCTGGAGTTCTGCAGCAGCTCCGACTCCTCATCATCGCCGTCCCCTCCCTCCTTCTTTCTCCGCCGGACGGGTTTGTTGGAGCCTTCCCCCTGGTTGCCGTAGTTACCTCAAGGTAAAATAAAAAAATATTTAATTGATTCCCGGGGCTGGAATTCCCTGGAATTCCCATCCCAATTCTGGGATGAATCCCGGCTTGGAGAAGTTTTCTCAGTGGGAATCATGGAGAATGTTGGGGTCCTGGAGCTGGGAATGCGGGTGGGGTGTCTGTGCCCACCTCCTGTCCCCTCTCCATCCCCTGGGAATAAATTCCCTCCTGGAGGTGGCCAATCCCAGAGCTGGGATGGGAGAGGGATCAGCTCCACTCGCCAGGACACAAAATTCGGGAATGGGAGGATCCTAAATCCCTTGTGCCCATGGAGGAGCTGTTCCCTGCTCCCCAAACCTGCTCCAGCAGGGGTTGGAGTGGAAAATTGGGAATAAATCCTGTCCTACTCCCCAAACCTGCTGGGACAGGGATTAGAATGGAAAATCAGGAATAAATCCTGCTCCTGCTCCCCAAACCTGCTGGGACAGGGGTTGGAATGGAAAACTGGGAATAAATCCTGTCCCTGCTCCCCAAACCTGCTCTGACAGGGTTTGGAATGGAAAATTTGGAATAAATCCCTGCAGCTCCCCAAAGCTGCTGGGACAGGGGTTAGGAATTTAAAATAAACCCTGAATAAACCCTGCTCCTGCTCCCCAAACCCGGTCCAACAGAGATTGGAGTGGAATATCGGGAACAAACCCCAGTCCCAGCTTCGGATCCTGATTTTCTCACCCACCACACGCCCCCCCAAAAAACCAACCAACCTATGGTGACCTCGAAGTGGATGGGTTTGTCCCCGATCTTCCTGTCGATCATGGTGGCCTCCAGGAAAGCTCCGAAGAGGAAAAATTCCTCCATCTTCCCGCTGCAGGTCTGCGGGAAAACGCGGGAATGTCACCTCCAAAGGGACCACGAGGGTTTTGTCTCCCATCTCTTCAGAGTGTTTAATTAAAAATTTCATTTTTTATTAAAAATTTCATTTTAATGTCTTCAAAAAATTAAGATATTTATGAATTATTAATTAAAGATAATATTTATTAATATTAATGCTATTCATTAATATTAATTAAGCTAATATTTATTTAATAATAAAACTATTTATATTAATATTTATTGAAACACTATTAATAATATTTATTAAATATGAATTAAATATAATATTTATTAATATTAATTTATTATTAATATTAATCAAGATATATTTATTAATATTAATACATTTATTGATATTTATTGTAACAGTATTAATATTCTTAGTATTAAATATCATATTTTTAACATCTATGATATTATTAATATTATTAAAGATAATATTTATTAAATATAATATGTTTGCCAATATTAATGATATTATTATTATTTACTGCAATAATAATAATTATATTTATTTATATAATTGAAGCTAATTTGTTGATTATTTTTAATATTTAATTTATTTTAATATTTAATTTGATCTTGCAACGCTCGCCCGGGAGGGGCTCTCAGGGAAATTCAGGAATGTGGCCCCGAGTTCATTCCCAAATGTAATTAATTAAACTGTTCAAATCCAGGGATTCGCCCTCAAAATTGGAATGGTTTCATTTCTGGGAGTTTTCATTCCCCTCAGCTGGGAAATAAATGAGATTTTTGGCTTCTGATTGGATCCCAGCAGGACAAGATCAAAACAAATCCAGGGATTCTCCCCTGGAATTGTAATGATTTTATTTCTGGGAGGTTTCATTACCCCTGGCTGGGAAATAAATGAGATTTTTGGCTTTTAATTGAAATCCAGCAGTATCAAACCACACAAATCCAGGGATTCTCTCTTGGAATTGGAATGGTTTTATTTCCGAGAGGTTTCGTTCCCCCTGGCTGGGAAATAAATGAGATTTTTGGATTTTAATTCAAATACAGCAAGATAAGATCAAACCGCACAAATCCATGGATTCTTCCCAGGAATTGTAATGATTTTATTTCTGGGAGGTTTCGTTTCCCCTGGCTGGGAAATAAATGAGATTTTTAGCTTTTATTTGGAATCCAGCAGGATAAGATCAAACCGCACAAATCCAGGGATGCTCCTCTGAAATTGGAATGGTTTTATATCCAGAGTGCAGAACGATCCTAAAACCCAAAATCCCTCCAGGTTTTACTTCCACTGTTCTGTGGGGCCCTGGAATGAATCTAAAACCCAAAATCCCTTCAGGATTTACTTCCACTGCTCTGTGGGGTCCGGAACAGCCCTGGATTGATCCTAAAACCCAAATCCCTTGCAGGATTACTTCCACTGCTCTGTGGGGTCCAGAACAGCCCTGGAATGATCCTAAAAGCCAAAATCCCTTCAGGTTTTACTTCCACTACTCCGTGGGGTCCAGATCAGCCTTGGAACGATCCTAAAACTTGGAACGATCCTAAAACCCAAAATCCCTTCAGGTTTTACTTCCACTGTTCTGTGAGGTCCTGGAATGAACCGAAAACCCAAAATCCCTTCAGGCTTTACTTCCACTGCTCTGTGGAGCCCTGGAATGAACCTAAAACCCAAAATCCCTTCAGGATTTACTTCCACTGTTCTGTGGGGCCCCAGAATGATCCTAAAACCCAAAATCCCTGCAGGTTTTACTTCCACTGTTTCGCGGCGTCCAGAACAGCCCTGAAATGACCCTAAAACCCAAAATCCCTGCAGGATTTACTTCCACTGCTCTGTGGGGTCCAGAATAGTCCTGGAATGATCCTAAAACCCAAAATCCCTTCAGGATTTACTTCCACTGCTCTGTGGGGTCCAGATCAACGTTGGAACGATCCTAAAGCTTGGAATGATCCTAAAACCCCAAATCCCTGCATGATTTACTTCCACTACTCCGTGGAGTCCAGAACAGCTGGGACAACACCTGAAACCCTCAATTTATAAGACCGAGGATAAGAACCCGAGACCCCAAACCTCCTCCCGTGCGCCGCGGGTTGATGGGGACACCTTTGGGGTCACTCACGTCAGCCACGGCCGTGGCCTGCTCCACCTGCACCTCGGTGGAGCTGTTGATCTCGGGGTTGGTGGTGTCCAGGATCTCCTCGGCCAGGCCCAGCAGGAGGCGGGTGCGGAAGGAGACGCCCTCGCCCAATCCCTCGTTGAGCTCCTGGTGCTCGTCCATTAGGGTGTAATTGCGGGTGGAACCATACATGTTGACCCAAGCGGGGCCAAAGGTGGGCAGGAATCCTGTGGGGACAAAGTGGGGACACGGGGGTGTGGTTTGGGATTTGGGGTGGTGTAAGAGACCGTATAGAAGACCTTTGACTGTCTCATGATCATTGACATGGACTGAGACTGAATGATGCCTGATGATTTTTGCTTTTCCTTTTTACGCTTTCTGTACCCTCTGTGCATTCCCCTGCACCCCTTGGCCCACATGCTTGTAATTCCTGAAGCTTGATATTCCAGCTGAGTTTAGGAGTTCTGCTGGGCAGAGAGACCCAACATCCTGAGGAAGGGCTCAGTGTGCCCTGTGCTATCTTAAACCTGAGGCTCAAGCCTTGGGTGAAGCTTAAACCCAAGCTCAGCCTTGGGTGAAGCCTTCTGTCCAGAACATCTTGTGTAAACTGGGCTCTGGCCTCATCTGGGGGGGGATTCATTAGAATAGGGGGACATTACTGCATTTGTTAAGTTTCTTATTGGGGAATCCTAGATAGATATGCTAATTCCTGAAACCTATAAAACTTGTACCCGTGCTGTACACGGGTGTGCATTCTGCCATCAAGTTGTGCACCTGGGATCCCAAATACCGAGGTAAAACCCTTTTTATCCCCTTAACCGTGTCTGTGTCATTATTAAAAACTGCCCTTTCAAGGCAACAGAATACCCCAAAAAAGGAACCCCAAGGGGGAAGAAAGGGGGACTTTTGCTCAAAGGAGTCCGAGCCAGTGGGGTGACTGCCAAATTTCCAGCTCCTAGGCTGGAAGGTATAGCGTGTAAACCATGGATGGCTGCGCTGCTCCTGACGTGGAGATGGAAAGAGAGCGGCGCGACCCCATACTGCACACCTCATGGAACAATGGACATTCTTTCCCCACCGCTCGGCCGATTTTTCCATACTTCGCAAGTTTCCATACTTCACAACCCCCTGGCTTGCTGCCACCCGCTTTCAAAAGGACTATAAGAAGTCTCTCTGAAAAGACCCTGATCGGGATCCCCCCAATGGACTGCTGGCAAACCCATGGAATCCGGACCTAGAAAGGGCTCATTGGAGCCGTTTGGTAGCTATAAAACCCACTCTCTCTCTCTCTCACTTTCTCTCTCTCACCCTCTTTTATCGCGAAAATCCAATAAAATTGCTCATGATTATTTAAAATATAGATACTTGCCCCTCGTTTCTTTTGCACTCTGAGATTCTGATAATGAACCCCCCACAACTCCCGCTTGGGTTAAGCGGATCGTGACAGGTGGGTGGCGCTGTCCTGGTTTGTGGGTGGTGACATGGTTGGGATGTGTCCGTGGAAGTGTCCGTGGTTGGAATCGTCCATTGGGGACAGATTTCAGGGAACTGTGGGATCACTGAGGTTGGAAAATCCCTCCCAACCCATCGAGTCCAACCTGTGCCTAATCCCCACCTTGTCCCCAGCCCAGGGCACTCAGTGCCACCTCCAGTCCTTCCTTTGTCACCTCCAAGAATGGGCATCCCAAACCTCCCTGACAATCCTGACCACCCTTTCCATGCAGAAATTCCTCCTGGTGCCCACCCTGAGCCTGCCCTGGCCCAGCCTGAGGCCATTCCCTCTCCTCCTGTCCCTGTTCCCTGGAGCAGAGCCCGACCCCCCCAGCTCCCCCCTCCCATCAGAGCCACAAGGTCCCCCTGGAGCCTCCTGGGGTTTTTTTCAGGGAAGTTTTGCAGGAAAGCTGGGCAGGGCTTCAGCAATTCCCCATTTTGAGCTGAAGGGGAAGCCCCCATTAATCTCTTTCCAGCCCCATCCTCGCCTTCCCATCTTTTCCTCCGTGTGTGGGAACGAGGAGTCCGACAAACACTCAACCATCCATCCCTGGAATTTTTGGAAGAGCAGATTTTTCCAGGTTGTCTTTGCTTTCGGGTGTGGGCTGAATGTTTGTGATGGGTTTTGGGTTTCAGGGTTTGGGGTTCCAGAGATGCCTCCCATTTCAGGGTCTCTCCAGAATTCCAGGGATGGGAAAGGCGCCCGGGAAAACTCCGGGAACTCTGCCAGGGGAAGGAACGCCCCCACCTCAGCCTCACCTTTGTCCCCTTCGTTGGAAATCTTCCTCAGGTCGATGAAGTGGGTCCCGATGGCCACGTCGTTGACCTTGTCCGAGTCGCGGATCTGGACCTTGATGCGTTTGCAGAGCGGGGGGAACATCTCAGTGAAGACGATCTGCTCGTTCCACAGCGGCTCGTAGCTGCTTTTCTGGATGGAGGTCTTTCCCTGGGGATATGGACAGGGTGGGGATGGATGTGGGGTGAGGGATGGGTGTCCCAGGCCATCCCAAACCTCCTGAGCCGCTCCCTTCCGTCCATTCCGCCCTCTCCCAGTACAGAATTCCCGTCCTCGGCTGGAGAGCGCTCAAACGCATCATGGAGAGGGGTAACACGGAAAACAAGGTGACAGCATAACCATCCCGATGTGACAGGTGATCCCATGAATGTCCTGATGTGCCAGGTGACCCCATACCAATGTGCCAGATGATTCCATACCCATCCCAACCTGCCAGGTGACCCCATACCCATCCCGATGTTGCAGGTGACCCCACACCAATGTTCCAAGTGACCCCACATCCATCCTGACATACCAGGTGACCCCACACCCATCCCAACCTGCCAGGTGACCCCAACACCAATGTTGCAGGTGACCCCACACCCATCCCAACCTGCCAGGTGACCCCACACTGATGTTCCAGGTGACCCCCACACCCATCCAAACCTGCCAGGTGACCCCACACCCATCCCAGCCTGCCAGATGACCCCACACCTGTCCTGATGTGCCAGGTGACCCCACACCAATGTGCCGGGTGACCCCACATCTGTCCTGACATACCAGGTGACCCCACACCAATGTCCCAGGTGACCCCACACCCATCTTGATGTACCAGGTGATCCCACACCCAGCCCAGCCTGCCAGGTGACCCCACAGCAACATTCCAGGTGACTCCACACCCATCCTGATGTGCCAGGTGACCCCACACTGATGTTCCAGGTGACCCCACACACCCATCCCGATGCACCAGGTAACCCCACACCAATGGACCAGGTGACCCCACACCTGTCCTGATGCGCCAGGTTACCACATCCATCCCAATGACCAGGTGACCCCACACTCATCCTGATGTGCCAGGTGACCCTACACCAATGTACCAGGTGACCCCACACCCATCCCAACTTGCCAGGTGACTCCACACCCATCCCAATGTGCCAGGTGACCCCACACTGATGTTCCAGGTGACCTCCACACCCATCCCAACCTGCCAGGTGACCCCACACACCCATCCCGATGCACCAGGTGACCCCACACCAATGGACCAGGTGACCCCACACCTGTCCTGATGCGCCAGGTTACCCCACATCCATCCCAATGGACCAGGTGACCCCACACTCATCCTGATGTGCCAGGTGACCCTACACCAATGTTCCAGGTGACTCCACACCAATGTTCAAGATGACCTCACACCCATCCCCATGTTCCAGGTGACCGCACACTGATGTTCCAGATGACCCCACACCCATCCTGATGTGCCAGATGACCCCACACCCACCCTGATGTGCCAGGTGACCCCACACCAACCTGTCAGGTGACTCCACACCCATCTCAACTTGTCAGGTGACCCCACACCCATCCCGATGTGCCAGGTGACCCCACACCAATGTTCCAGATGACCCCACACCCATGCCAACATGCCAGGATGACCGAGCCCATCTACGTCCCCCTGCCGCTCCTGCTGGTGTCACCTCCCGCGGTCACTCTGCGGCCTCCCCGCTGCTCACCTTCTGCCCCGCGAAGGCCACCTGCACGTAGGGGTCCACCAGGTCCTTGTTCTCGCCGATCAGGGCTTTTTTGACGTTGGCCATGATGCTGGTGTTCATCCGCGGCAGCCCCTCGGCGCGGTAGATCTTGATGTAGAACCGAGCCCACTGCCGCTCCGGGGGGACCCCATCCGGGAGCAGGAGGTTCCTGGAATGCCAAGAAATGGGGTTGGGAGCTTGTAAGAGACCGTACAGAAGACCCTTGACTGTCTCACGATCATCGACATGGAGAGGCTCAACACCCCAAAAACCCCAAGGGGAAGAAAAGGGGGACTTTTGCTCAAAGGAGTCCGAGCCAGATTAAGGTGGGATGACCGCCAAGTTTCCAGCTCCTTTCCTGCTGAGTACAACGTGTAAGCTATGGATGGTCACACCGTTCCTGACGTGAAGGTGGAGGAGAACAGTACGACCCCATCCTCCACCCTTTATAAAACAATAGACATTCTTTCCCCACCGCTTGGTTGGTTTTTTCATACTTCGCAACCCCCTGCTGCCACATGCTTTCAAAAAGATTATAAAAAGAAGACTCTGAGGGGATCCCCTGCAAGGGACTGTCGACGAACCTATGAAATCTGGACCGCGAGGGCTCGTCGAAGCCGTTTGGTAGCTATAAACCCATTCTTTCTCTTTCTCTCTCTCTCTCACCCTCTTCTATCACGAAAATCCTATAAAATTGCTCATGATTTTGAATATATACTTGCCCCTTGTTTCTTTTGCACTCTGAGATTCTGATAACAAACCCTCACAACTCCCGCTTGGGTTAAGCGGATCGTGACAAAGCTCAGGGAGACTGAGGGTTGGATTGGGATGGTCTCAGAGATCTTTCCCAACCTCTGTGGTTCCATAAAAAAAAACAAAGAGGAGCTGATCCGTTTTTGGAGCGCTCTCTGCTTCCATTTCCACTTCTACTCCATTCCGTGGGAATGGAATGAATGGAAATATTGGAAGAGCCATTTTTTCTTTATCAGGGGATTATTTTAGGGGTGAGAAATAAACTCCATCCACTGTTTTTTTTTGAATATTGGTTTTTTCCTCCTCTGGGAAAAGCGAAGAGCCCGTGGGAACTCTGTGAACAAGGTATTTCTAGGGGAATTTTGGGAATTGCTGGAGCTGTCTGTGCCTGGTGGGAGGTATCCCTGCCCACGGCGGGAGGGTTGGAATGAGGTGATCTCAAAGATCCCTTCCAATCTGAAATTCTGGCATTTTAGGAAAAAGCAGGAGAACATCACAACTACAGCATGGAATGAAGCCCAGGACATGGGAGGTGGGGTCTCAAATCCCAGCAGGCCAGAAGAGCTGCCCTGGTCGTTTCTGACTTAATGGTTGGACTCGATCCCAAAGTTCTTTATCAATTTAAACCATTCCATTATTCCACGTGGGGAGAGCCCAAGAGGCAGATTTGAAATTGAGATATTTAAGAAACTGGAAATGTTATGGAGCAGGAATCAGCTCCTGAAATCTCCTGGTGTTTGTTCTGTTACCTTTGAGATGCCCTGGGGAATCCAAGAGCTCTGTCCACACACACAGCCTGGGAAACCCCATCCAGCCTTCCCTGCTCATCCTTGGGTTAGGAGATCCCATCCCATCCCATGGATCCCATCCCAACGTATGAATCCCGTCCCGTCCCATGGATCCCATCCCATGGATCCCATCTCATCCTATGGATCCCATGGATCCCATCCCATCCCACCCCACCCCACCCCACCCACCCCATCCCATCCCATCCCATCCCCATCCATCCCATCCCATCATCCCATCCCATCCCATCCCATCCCATCCCATCCCATCCCTCCCAATCCCATTCCCATCCCATCCCATCCCGTCCCCAGGCTGGTGTTGCTGCAGAGTTTGACCACCAGCAGATGGCCTGACCCACCAGGAACAGCTGCTCTGTGCCAGAGACCACCCGGAATGGCACCAAAACCACGTGTTCCCTCATGGAAAAACACCGGATTGGTCCCTCTTGTTTCATGGCTCGGTGTAGGCCACCAGCCCCAGCTTTGGATCCTCTAACCCCATCCGAGGTAAAAACCATTCCCAGGGCGTCAGGGAGAAGTGGAACCCAACCAATCCTCACCCTTCGATGTCGTCCTCTTCCGTCTCATTGGCCTTGTGCGGGGTTTTGATGTTGTCCCCTTTGCCCACCACGGCGATGTCACACTTGAGGTAGCCCTTGGGGCCGGCTGTGAGGTCCTCGGGGTCGGACAGCACGGCCCATTTGTGGTAGAACTGGTGCTCTGAGGACCAGGGGACAAAAGAGACCTTGGTCACAACCAGGCTCAGCAGGACACTGTGAGGGATCCCAAAAAAACCCTGGAAATTCCACTGGGAGGAGAGCTCAGAGGAACAACGGGATAAACTGAAAGGGGGTGGAGTCCCAATTTCCCATCCTGGAGGGATTTAAATCCCTGTGGATGTGGCACTTGGGGCCGTGGGGCCGTGGTGGCCTTGGGGATGGTTGGACCCTATGGTCAGCAGCTCCCATGAACCTCTCTGCCTTTTCCTGGCACCCAAGGATGGAACACAGAGGGCAGGATTCAGCCCAGAACCACACCTGGAATGTTTCATGTCCTGCCTGGGAATGTCACCTGGAGCTTATTCCTGGGCAGGGCAGGGATGGACACCCCAGAGGGACCTCAGTGACACCTGGGACAGCTGGAGAAGAGCTGGATCCAGGGAGAACTCAGAGCCCCTTCCCGATCCTAAAGGAGCTCCAGGAGAGCTGGAGAGGGACTGGGGACAAGGGCGAAGAGACAGGACACAGGGAATGGCTTCCACTGGGAAAGAGGAGCTCAGGCTGGGATCTTGGGAAGGAATTCCCGGCCAAGCTGGAATTCCCAGGGAAGCTGTGGCTGCCCCTGGATCCCTGGGAGTCTCCAAAGTCAGGCTGGAGAACCCTGGGATTGTGGGAGCTGTCTGTGGCAGGGGTGGATCTTTGAAGCCTGTCACGCCCAAATTATTCTGGAATTCCATGAATTTGGGATGGGACATGGAGCCTTCTCCAGAGGGGCCGAGTGCTCTTCCCTGGCCCAGGTGACCTGTCCATGTCTGGGGTATTTAAACCAAACTGGAGAAGCATTTTCCAAGGAAAGAGACATTTCCAAGGAAAGAACATTTTCCAAGGAAAGAGCGATTTCCAATGGAAGAGCATTTTCCCAAGGGAAGAGCGTTTCCCAAGGAAAGAGCGTTTTCCAAGGAAAGAGCGTTTTCCAAGGAAAGAGCGTTTTCCAAGGAAAATGGAGTAGGGGCAGGGTTTACTCCTGATTTCCCAAGGAAAGAGCATTTCCCAAGGGAAGAGCGTTTTCCCAAGGAAAGACAATTTTCCAAGGGAAGAGCATTTTCAGAGGAGGGAGCGTTTTCCAAGAAAATAGCATTTTCCCAAGGAAAAAGCGTTTTCCCAAGCAAAGAGCATTTTCCGAGGACACCAAACCCCGCCTGGCTCCTTTTCCAGGAACTGTCTCAAACCCCTTCACGTACCGGGCTGGGTATAAACCGTCCCGACGTCCATCTTGAAGGACCCTACCAGCGTCCCGCTCCGCAGGAGGTTTTTGGAGTGGATCACCTGGAAATCGAGGCATGAAAACCACTCAGGAATTTTCCCAGGAGCCATCAGGCCCTTTCCAGAGATCTTCCATGTCGGGTGGGAAGGAAGTTGAGTTTTCCTTGGTCTGGAGGGTACCCTGTGGGGTTGGCAGCTCCTGATTGGTGGAATTGCCAGGAAGTTTATATTTGGAATGAATAAAAAATGCCAAAAAAGGAATCTTTGGAGCAAAATCCCTTTTCCAGACACAATGGCAGCAAACATTGGGATATTTCCATGATGGAACAGCCTTTAGGGTGCTCAGAATTTGAGAAAATTGGGAGAAATTGCACAGCCAATCCGTGCATGGGACAGATAAGGATGATCCTAATTAATGTGCATGGGATGGATATGGATGATCCTAATTAACATGAATGGGATGGATATGGATGATCCTAATTAACATGAATGGGATGAATATGGACGATCCTAATTCATGCGCATGGGATGGATATGGATGATCCTAATTAACATGCATGGGATGGATATGGACGATCCTAATTAGCACCCTAATTAGGCAGGGAATCCGCAAATCTTGCCCATCACCTTCCAGGATCTGGGGGGGCGGAAATCTCTGCTTTGCTCTCAGCATTCCCAGTCCAGGATTTCCACAACAGGAAATCCCTGGCAGGATCAGGAAGAATAAACAAATAAGAAGAATAAAGAAATCCCAAGAATAAACAAATCCCAAGGTCTGGTTCTACCCGGCTCTGGAATACCACAGATTATCCACAAAATAACTCAGGGAATGTGGGAGCTGTGCGGAGCTGGGAATGGAGGCTGGAATAGAAAATCAGAGTGGGGGTGTGAGGATGAGAATTCCTGTTAGGAATCTCATATCAAGGATCTTGATTCCATCCCAAAATGGGTGGTTTTCTTCCAAAACTCCCCAAAAATGACAAGGACAAAACCACCAGGGGTCACTTACGGAGAGCTTGATGATCTTGTCGAACATGACGTCGGGCGGGACGTGGAAATCGAACACGAAATACTGGAAGGGAAAGAGGAACCGTGAGGGGTGGGATCCGTTGGGATTGGGAATGCCCCAGAGAGGCTGCGGGGAGTTCCTGTGGCCCATGGGATCTGGCATCCCCGGCAGGGACACAACTGTGTGATCCCAACACTGAGCATGGGATCTCAGGGATCATCCATAGACTACACGGTTCATCCGTGGGCCACATGGATCACCTGTGGAGCACAGATCACCCATGGGCCACACAGATGACCTGTGGGACCACATGGATCACCCATGGACCACATGGATCATGCATGGACCACATGGATCATCCATGGAATGCACAGATCACCCACAAGCTACATGGATCACCCATGGGCCATGTGGACGACCCATAGGTCACACTGATCACCTGTGGGACCACACGGATCACCCACAGACCACACAGATCATCCCTGGACCACCTGGATCATCCATGGACCACGTGGATCACCCGTGGGCCACACGGATCATGCATGGACCACAGATATCACCTGTGGGCCACATGGATCACCCACAGGTCACACGGATCACCCATGGATCACCCACAGACCACACAGATCACCCCTGGACCACATGGATGACCTGTGAGACCACATGGATCACCCATGGGCCACACGGATCATGTATAGGCCACATGGATCACCTGTGGGACCACATGAATCACCCGTGGAACACACAGATTGTCTGTGGGACCACATGGATCACCCATGGAACCCACGGATCACCCACAGGTCACATGGATCACCCATGGACCACATGGATCATCCACGGACCACATGGATCACCCATGGAACGCACAGATCACCCACAGGCCACATGGATCATTCCTGGACCACATGGGTCACCCATAGAACGCACAGATCACCCACAGGCCACATGGATCACCCGTGGGCCACATGGATCATGCATAGGCCACATGATCACCCATGGACCACATGGATAGTCTGTGGGACAACATGGATCACCCGTGGGACCACACTGATCACCCATGGGACCACACTGATCACCCGTGGGACCACACGGATCACCCGTGGAACACATGGATCACCTGTGGGACCACATGGATCACCCACAGGCCACACAGATCACCTGCGGGACTACATGGATCACCCGTGGATCACACTGATCACCCATGGAGCACACAGATCATGCATAGGCCACATGGATCACCTGTGGGACCACATGAATTACCCATGGAACACACGGATTATCCATGGACCACAGATATCACCTGTGGACCACACGGATCATCCACAGACCACATGGATCATCCCTGGACCACCTGGATCATCCATGGACGACGTGGATCATCCATGGACCACATGATCACCTGTGCAATACATGGATCATCCATGGGCTACACAGATCATCCATGGACCACATGGATCACCTGTGGAACACATGGATCAAACACAGACCACAGATATCACCCGTGGGCGATGTGGCTCATCCGCAGGTCACACTGATCACCTGTGAGCCACATGGATCACCCACAGGCCACATGGATCACCCACAGGCCACACGGATCATCCATGGACCACAGGGATCACCCACAGACCACACGAATCACTGATCCCCCACTGATTGGTGCAGGGAGCCACCACAAGCGCAGATTCCTCGGAAAACCCAGGAATCATGGACCACACAATGCCAGAGGGCGAAGGCTCCGTTTCTCCCACGTGGTTTGATATTTCCCCTTATTCCGGCGGGAATTAATCCCAAAAAAAAACATGGAGAGGAAAGAAACCACTGGAAGTCAGGCAGAGAAGCCGCGAGGAGTGGGAGCGGCACCGGACCCACCTCGTTGTAGTAGGGGCAGTTGGTGGATTCCTTCATGGACGTGAACTTCTTCTCCTCGCCCACCTCCACGCACACCACGGGGTCCATGTTGAGCCCCACGAGCTGCCGGGCCTCGATGACGGTGACATTGACCTGCGGAGAGGAATTCCCGAACCTCCACATCCCGGGAGCAGCTCTGAGCTGCCTCTGATGCCTTAGGATTTTTAGTTTCTATATTTTCATGCATCTTATTCTTATTTCTCTATACACCTAAATACCGTTCTCATATCTTAGAAAACAATTCCTCTCTGAGCTGAATCCGAGGATACCTCAGAGCCCCAAAATATGGAAACAGCAGAGAGTGTCACGGTTTGAATTAATTTAATGGGGATGAACACTCCCAAATTCCAGCAAACCCCCCTCCTTTCCTCACCCAGGTCCTAGAGATAAACTTTTCCACAGAGAGGAAAGTGAAAAGAAAAAGATAAAAAAACAACCTATTTATTTAACAAAACAACAAAATAATATACCCACAAAGAAGAGAGAGGGGAAAAAAAGTGGGGGGACGAGCAAGTTTGGGGTGGGCGACATCATCACCTGAAAAGATCATTGGAGAATTAACACCCAAAATGTTAATAAGGCAGAACTTATAAAAGGTGAAGATCTTGGGGTCCATTTTTGGGTGTAGCCTCACGAGGAGGCTTTGTCTGCCCTGATGTACCAGGGGGGCTGTTAGGCCTGGATTAAAGTTGTCTATTCTCATTCTCTTAAGTTTTCTAGGCTCTATTTCAGATTAACCTGATTGATAAGGCATCACCTCCATCCCACTCCTTGCCTCTGGTTGAGGGGAATTCCTGGGAGATCCTGAAAATCCCAGGATTCGGGATCTTTCAGCTGGATTTTCCAGCCCCAGGGTGAGGGCGCTTCACAAAGCATGGAAATCCCAATGGATTTAGCCAAACTGTGGGATCAGACTGATCCCGTTGGTTTCATTTCTGCTGGAAAACGCAGAGGGATCATGGAGGGACTGGAATTGGGAGGGACCTTGAAGCACATCCCATTCCGTGGGCAGGGACTCCTCCCACTACCCCAGGCTGCGCCAAGGAGGAATTCCATGGGGACAACCCTGAAAGAGAACTAAATTTGGGCCTAATTTGGGTTTAAGTTGGGCCTGATTTGGGCCTAAATTGTGTTTAAGTTGGGCCTAATTTGTGTTTAATTCGAGACTTATTTGTGTTTAAATTGGCCTGATTTGTGTTTACTTTGTGTTTAATTAGGCCCTGATTGGGCAATTTGGGACTAACTTGGGCCTCATTCGTGTTAAAGTTGGGCCTGATTTGGAATAATTTGTGTTTAAGTTGGCCTGATTGGGCCTAAATTGTGTTAGGTGGGCCTAATTTGGGACTAATTTGTGTTTAATTTGGGATT
>VKON01003328.1:48564-66335 GCA_009741485.1 Malurus cyaneus samueli | reverse complement strand
TGGACTTCTCGACAGTGGCGACACTTCTATTATTTCACCACAAAGGACCACTGGTCTACAAACCCAAACTTTCAGGCCGTAACCATTCGAGGAAGAAACGCTGTGGGTTAATAAGACAAGACCTAGGGAGAGTAAAGCCGCAGGGACGGTCCATCCGAGCTTCACTTGGTTGACCACGAGCTACATGCATAAATGCCGCTCAGTCTTTGAGCCGTCCCCCGGTCCTCACGCCCAGCTTCCGAGGGCATTTTTCGAGAAGTAGTTTGCCGAAACTCATTCCTGGTAAATCAACACGAGCCGCAATATGGGATCATATACTCACATCACACGCTGGACATTCTCCGTGGTCATCCAGGGTAGCTCCCACCATCATATAGGGCCCATCAAATGGCAACCACTTGTAGCACTTTTCCTCTATCACCATTTTAGTTCAACCGACGTCTGGGAAGTCGTAAGCTATCGATGCTTCTATCATTACCTCTTTGGGGTCTCGAAAGGTAACCCTCCTGGCCAGTAATGGTCTATGCTGTTCGGAGGAAATTGTGCGAGGCTCTTGGATGTCCGGAATGTGCATACTCTGGCGCGGAGACGAGGAAGTTTATTGTAACTTTGGATTAATGACACTAGGAAAAAATGGCCAACAAAGAGGATTAATCAGTAGAGAGAAGGTCAAGAATACCCTATTTCTTCCAGACACGTATAATATGGCATAGACAAAAGCAATTCGAAGGCAAATTGGGTCCATGACTAGGAAGAACAGATGGCTTTAGGGCTGCTCAGCAATGCATCGAAGAAAATTGCCGCAGGGAGCAATTTGCACTTTCCAGAGATGCTGACCATTAACATCGTGCATTGGGTACAGATAGGACGAGGATTACGACTGAACCTAATTAATGTGCATGGCGGAGTGAGAATAATAATGGAGTAACAGTCGCCTAATTAACGGTATGAATGGGAGATATGGATGATCTACAATTAAAACTGATTTGTTATTATGCGATGCATGGAATATATGGGAACAAGAATCTACATTCTTATCCTGACATCACTGGGGTTTGCTGCATCAAAGGAGGGGATGGTTCGGATGAGTGTGAGATTGCATAATGGCAAATACTAATACATGTCGAGTCTAAATGCATGGGATGCATCATATAGTGGACGGGTTATATACTAAATTCTTTAGCACAAGACGTTCAAATATCTTAGGTTTGGGCCTTATGTCTCTGGTCTAGAGATGTCGGAGAGAATCCTGAGATATATGATGACGCTATAGGCTATCACATCACCTGGCCACCATTACCCAATCGTGAGAATCACTGGTGGTGGTTCTTTGGCAAATGGCGGAAATCTCTGCTTTGCTCTCAGCATTCCCAGTCCAGGATTCACAACAAAATCTCAGGATCAGGAAGAATAAACACAAATAAGAAGAATAAAGAAATCCAAGAATAAACAAATCCCAAGGTCTGGTTCTACCCGCTCTGGAATACCACAGATTATCCACAAAATAACTCAGGGAATGTGGGAGCTGTGCGGAGCTGGGAATGGAGGCTGGAATAGAAAATCAGAGTGGGGGTGTGAGGATGAGAATTCCTGTTAGGAATCTCATATCAAGGATCTTGATTCCATCCCAAAATGGGTGGTTTTCTTCCAAAACTCCCCAAAAATGACAACAAGCAACCAGGAACACAAAATCTCTTGAAAAAAACCTTTAATAAAGGGTATGTTTACTCAATATCTCCCTTCTCATAATGACATGGAGGTGTTAGACTTACCATAAACCCACAAGAGCGTTGCATTCTGTGGTGAGAGCATTGTCGGAATCATCGACGGTCGGTGCGAGCAGCAGCGTGGAAATCGAAGCACAGAAATACCTTGGGCTGAGGAAAGGGAAAAGAGGAACAGACAGTGAAGGGGTGGCTGATCCGTTGGGATTGGGAATGAGGCCTCAGAGAGGCTGCGGGAGTAATCGCGTCGATGGCGATGGGATCCTGGCATCCTGGCCCGAGACAGGGGGACACAACTGTGTGATCCCAACACTGAGCATGGGATCTCAGGGATCATCCATAGACTACACGGTTCATCCGTGGGCCACATGGATCACCTGTGGAGCACAGATCAACCCATGGGACCAACAAACAGATGACCTGTGGGACCACATGGATCCACCCATGGAACACATGGATCATGCATCGGATCAGCAATAATGGCAGTTCCATGCTCTGATTGGTCGGATTTCCCTAATCTTTCATCCGGAATTTGGGCCACAGGTAGTGCACCACACAGCGTGCTACCATTTGGATTTCTGTGACACGCATTCCACATCGGGCCAAGTTGTGGACTAGAACCCTATAGTCACACTTAGAGATCACGCTGTGGTGACCCCACACGGATTCACCACAAGACCACACAAGATCACTTCACACTCTGGAGGCCAACCTGGATCATCTATTGGGAGGGCCCATCGTGACGGTAGGATCTAACCCGTTGGGCTCACATCGGATCCGGGATGCACATGACCACAAGATATCACCTGTGGGCACAATCGGATGGGCACTCCACAGCGTCACCTTGGATTCCTGGATACGGATCAAAACCCCATACAGCAAATCACCCCCCCACAGACGACACAAGACATGCACGTCTACACTGGATTCCTACGACACATAGAATTGAAACTGATAGAGATAACGCCCGGGTGAAGTACCATGCGTAGATTCACCCAATGGTGCACTCACGTGGCATCATAGTATAACATTCCCGAGGCACCTACATGCTGGAATCACTTCTATGTGCTGGATCCAGCAACGACATAAATTTCAAAACTACGTTGGAGAATTCCACCAACAGCGAATATGGGGTGGGCTGTTTTGAAAATGGCAGCACAGTACCTTGATTCAAGGCAACACCCATGCATCCGGAATCCACAGGTGAGGTTTCACACCTCGCTATGCTGCTTATCACTGGATCGCCTGATCCATCCTGCTATGCCTTACCTCACACACATGGATGGCATAAACCAACGTGCAACACCACATGGACAATAAATCGAACCACAAGTTCCTTGATGAAGCGCACACCGCATCACTTACCCTCTTCTTCTAGAGCCAACACATGGAATTCCCTCATCTGTTTACCTGACGCACATATGTAGAGAGTATATCTATCAAAAGAAAACTCACAAGCCACATGATTCGATCTTCCAAAGCCAGCCTTTACTGGCAATCACCGCCGTTGCAGAGACATCATAAGGGAGATCTCACCCCGGGGCCTAGGCCTAACTTTGAAGGTACACACAGCGCCGATACGGAAACACAACCCAAGTAGGGTATAATGAGTTCCTGTGCCCGCGACAAAACTCTAAGAGAAATCACACCACAAGAGTGAGAGGCCAGACAAATACGAACGACTGATAAAGTCAAACACAATATAGGCATACTAACACATGGAACTCTTAAAAGCAAAATACATGGAACACGTGCTGAAGAGTAGACAAACAGAGTCAGGCCACTGGACACGAAACGAGACACTGAGATGGACACTCTGAAGGAGAGGTGGGGACCAGAACCAAACGATGGAACTTTCATGACCATCAACTACAGGCCACACACGATGCACTGCGGAGCGCTTTCCTACATTCTGTGAGATCAAACGGCCCCCCGTGGACAGTGCAGCTGGACTCATCGGAGCTTTGAATCATCTAATTACACGAGGTTAAAGAGAACCGATCGACATAAACAGGATCGAAATAATGTCGGAATATGGCAGCTATAGGCGTGCAATATAACACCCCTGCCATGTGGCCCCGAACCGCTGCACAAAATCACCAGTAAAAGAACTGTCCACACAGGCTCCAGGTAAGGGTTGACATTCAAGGAACACGCCCAGGGACTATTCACACAACATACCGATGGGAACCATCAGTATAGACACGCTGGTATGGTACCACTTACGGCATCATTCCATTACTAGACACTACATACTGAATAGCCACAGCCCTGGTAAGACCACAACTATGGAGAATCATCCTATTTTTGTGAATGCAACTGAATAATAGACCATTCCCATTGGGGCGAGCAACGACTTCATAAGGAGTGACTTCAGCAGCGTCTGATGCAACAGATAACACAATTGAGATGTACCTAGTGAAGACACGTCTATTGTGGACGGGCTAGTCAGCGAGATACCATGGACCAAGGACGCGACCAAGGCATGGAAATGCGATCGACTCCTCTGTGGGGAGAAACACACAATTATGGAGATCCATTAAACGAGCACGAGAACCACGGAGACTCACATAACATGGTCCTTCTCCCCCGATAAGAAGTGACGAATGTTTGTCGCCTCCAGCCTCATGCTCCCCGCAGCGTTTTCACAAAACAGATCTGAAGGTCAAGCTCTGTTGCAAGCCTACTATGGATTCTACTGTCTAACTCATTGCAGCTTAGCGTCCACATTCGTATTCGGACCTAGGGCGAAACTTATCTGGACATACTTAGCGGAGGGAATATACGAACAATGTGAACACGAGACATCCTAAGTTGAGAACACTCCACGCAACAACAAGATAATTTCCTTCTGCTCCAGACAGCGAAATCAGCTGTATGCCGCAGCCTGGCTCACTGTCGAGTATACTAGAGGAGGAGACAATGTGGACTAGACTTCCATCCAGAAAGCAGAAGCCATTACAGATAATGATATATGTCTCTCGGAAAAAACACTCAGGATAGTCGAGGACCAAATTAACCACAATGTAAGAAGTGGCGACAGTTTGAAAGATGAGAGCAATATTGAATAAGCCTCCCATTCGAACAAACCTACTGTGGCCTCTTTGAATCATATCACACTCCTAATATATACCTGGGGCGGTTATAGGAAGGGGTAAGGAATTGGGGAAATTTTTGGTTTTCCCAAAATAAATATTAACTCCATGCGAGATCTGGAAGAAGAGTACCTTAACTGAGAGCTAAAGTGGCAGAGTGCTTATACCCAGGTCACAACGATAGTGAGACCAGGTGCATGACTAATAATAACAAAGTCAATGGGTAAAGGCAAGCTGGGTAATTAGCAATGTCCATGGGCAACGGCAACTCAAATCGGGATGGCTCTGTTTCACCCAGTTTTAAGACAGAATGGAGTGACACTCACACCACTCCCTCGTGATTGTAGTAAGCGGTGCTGCAGTTGGTGGAATTCCTCCTCGTTGGACTCGCTGAATTCACTACTCTTCTCTAAGTCGTCTCCACCCTCCAACCCGCCGCTTGTCGTAAAAAGCAAATAATAAGAGAAGTAACTATCTCGTAGCGCGTGTGGTTCCAACGTTCTTTGAATAGTCCTTACCTTCTACGGACGAACTGACCGAGGGCACTCGATGGAGCAGGGGAAAGACTATTCTTGAGACTCTCAGCTGCTGGAGCATAGAAGATATTCCTTGACAGAAACAACTCCCTTGTAGACCACATCGCCGCTACTATCCTCTTATTTAAGAGGCATGCTAGCTCTGAGCTCGAACTAGATCGCCCATAGGATTTTGTAATGTTTCTCACTCATTATCCTTATGTTTAGTTGAATACCATTTAAAGACACAGAATTCACTATTAGGATATATCAATATCTACATGAATTAACACTTAATACATCTACCACGGTCTGCGTGCGCATTCTAAAAATTATTTTACTATACACAACATTTGTAATAGGAAAGGTTTTGCTGGCAACCAATACTTTCTAGCAACTAACACAGTACACATTTTGTCACTCTTTGTTAACTACTATCAGAAGTTATTAACATGATTAAATACCGAGAGTATATAACCTACTGTATCGAATGAAGCTTCGCCACTCTATATGTACTAGGCGGCCCCCAATAATAGGCAACATCAGCGTAGGAATAGTCAGGCTGGTTCCAAACGGCGAGTATCTCGCAATTAATTATAAATGGGGAGTCAAGACACCAGCTCACTCATGAACAATCCTAAAGCAGGGATAATTATACGCACACTGGGGCAACATTATATACCTGGCACCAGCACGTGTCCTACCGAGCAATAAAAGATAATCTTTTCACACGAGAGGATAAATTAGTTGAAATAAGATAATTAAAGATACAAAAAACACAAATCCTTGCGTTATATATACTAATCGTGAGACACAACATTTTAACAATTCAAAAGATAGATAAATTACTCCCCTAAACACAGAAGAAGAAGAAGTGAGGCTTGTGGAATGACATTGCACCAGTGGGGGAGCGCACATGTAACAGACAAGTTTCGAACGTGAGAGTTGGTAAGAGGGACGACAACTAACTGACATTCACCGATTTAGGGGCTACAAGCCAATTTGAGAACAGGATCCAAATTCTGGACCCTAGTAATCTAAGCAAACAGGGGGACTGGAATTTAACACACATAAAAAATATGGATTTAAAAACCCACAAAAAGAAATAGGCGAGCACACTTATAAAACCGAAAGTGAAAATGAGCTCTCTTGTGTTGGTACACGAATTATGTTTGGTTATGGGTGTAGAACCAACTCGAGGAAAGCACGGTTTCTTTTTGGGTGTCTCCTAAGCAGCGACTATCGATGTAGCAACACAAAGGGGGCTTGTTTTTAATATTGGGCTTAAAAGATTGGACACTTTTCGGACATGTGGGAAAACAGTTGTCACCTAATGTAACTTCATTCTCTATAAATAAAAAGTTTTGGTGACTATAAGGTTGGAGCTGCGTATTTTCATTTCAGATTAGCATCTAAACACTGACATGCTTATATCGCCTGGCATCACCATATCCATCTCCTCATAACTTCCTGCCTCAATTATACTGGATGCGTTCATTGAGGGAGAAGGCAAATTCCATTAATACTAGGAGATCCTTGAAAATTTCATTATCCACGCAGGATTCGAGTGAGTATCTATTAGATTCTGGAGATTTTATTACCGAAGACAGTCCTAGGGTGTGTCTTAGCGAGACCAGACAAGTTCTTACAAATGTCTATCAAGGATAACATCCTGAAAGGATAACCACAAATATGGTTATTTTTAGCGCACCAAACATACGCTTAAGTGAGATTTCATTATAAGCACTTGACTGTTTCTCACAATCGTCTCCGGTCTTAAAAGTCTATATGACTTGATCAATGGAAAAACGTCAGAGGGAACTGGGAATAAAGGGAACATAAGGACGGGCGTACATGCGGGGAGATTGGGAGGATGACCTTGCCCTGCAAAACCTTGGCTCTTGGAACGCACATCCCCTCGAATTCCGCTATGGGCTACTACCCAGGAGACTCTCCTCTACTCTAACCCGGGAGGAGGAGAGCCTGGCTTTGGCTTTTCCACAGAGGCTGGGCAACCCCGAAAGGCAGACAAGGATCGAAATGAGTTTTATCCACGCTTTTGCGGGCATCAATCGCACTGTATCATACGAGCAACCCCCACAATTTGGGTCTCTCAATTTGGGGGTTAATTTAATGTGGGGAAATTAGGGTTCCAATCGATTGGCGTCCTTACAATTTTGTCGTCTACTAACGTTGCGGGTCCCCCTCTACTCTATTCTGATGCTTAAGTCGCAAGTGCTTATTATTGTGGTTTCTCAAATTGGCCTTGATTTGTGTTTTACTTTGTGTTTAATTTACAGGCCCTGATTTTGGGCCTAATTTGGGACTAACTTGGGCCTCATTCGTGTTTAAGTTGGGCCTGATTTGGGAATAATTTGTGTTTAAGTTGGGCCTGATTTGGGCCTAAATTGTGTTTAGGTTGGGCCTAATTTGGGACTAATTTGTGTTTAATTTGGGATTAATTTGTGTTTAAGTTGGCCTGATTTGTGTTTACTTTGTGTTTAATTAGGCCCTGATTTGGGCCTAATTTGGGACTAAATTGGGCCTGATTTATATTTAAGTTGGCCCTGATTTGGGCCTATATTGTGTTTAAGTTGGGCCTGATTTGTGTTTAATTTGGGTCTAATTTGGGCCTAATCTGTGTTTAATTTGGGACTGATTTGTGTTTACTTTGTGTTTAATTAGGCCCTGATTTGGGCCTAATTTGGGACTAACTTGGGCCTCATTTGTGCTTAAGTTGGGCCTGATTTGGGCCTATTTTGTGTTTAGGTTGGGTCTAATTTGGGCCTAATTTGTGTTTAATTTGGGATTAATTTGTGTTTAAATTGGCCTGATTTGTGTCTACTTTGTGTTTAATTAGGCCTTGATTTGGGCCTAATTTGGGATTAACTTGGGCCTCATTTGTGTTTAAGTTTGCCCTGATTTGGGAATAATTTGTGTTTAAGTTGGCCCTGATTTGGGCCTATTTTGTGTTTAGGTTGGGCCTAATTTGGGCCTAATTTGTGTTTAAGTTGGGCCTGATTTGGGCCTATTTTGTGTTTAGGTTGGGCCTAATTTGTGTTTAATTTGGGCTTCACATGCTGTAGGACAAACAAGGACAAACCCAGTGAATGGCTCAATCCTGAATTTATGTCTCTTCCAGTGAAATTCCAGCTCTTGGGAAGTTCCAGGCCCAGAGAGTGAAGACCCATCAGGACCTCGGTCCCTGCAAATGGTGTCCCCCATCCCGGGGCTGTGACCCCATGAACGGAGCCTGGGGACACAAAAATGTCACCTACCTGGTAATCCATGGGCCTCCCAGCACTCGGCTCCATCTTGATGTCAGGCTTGGACCTTGGGAGAGGCAGAAGAAACTCTGGGTAAAAGCACGGCTGGAATTCTTGGAATTCTTGGAATTATGGAATGGTTTGGGTGGGAAAGGATTCTCCAGGGTGCTCCAAACCCCAATGTCCAGCCTGGCCTTGGACATTTCCATGGTTTCAGGGGCTGTCCGAGCTTCTCTGGGAATTCCATTCCACGCTCTTCCACCCTCACAGGGAAGGATTCCTTCCCAAAATCCCATCCATTCCCACCCTCTGGCAGTGTGACCCCATTCCCTGTGTCCTGTCCCCTCATTCCCTTGTCCCCAGTCCCTGTCACTCCAAACCTGGGGTCACCCTCGGAGCTGCTGCAGAATTTGAAGAAAATCAACCTTGAGTGACTCCACAAACCTCAGTGATCGCTGCTGCAGTCAGATATTCCCAAAAAACCACCCAAAGCCTCCATGGGACAATGATCTCCAACATTCCCGTGATGGGATCTCACATTTTTGGGATGTCAGTCCTCACCTCCCGCTGACCTGGGCTCTCACCTCTTATTGGACACATTGGTGGTGACAGCGGTGACAGAGGCCAGGGAGATGGTGTCAGGCTCCAGCCCCACCCCGAACCTCCCCGCTTTTCTGTCCAGGTCCTCTGTTTCCAGAACGGCCGGATCGTCTGTGGGGAAAGAGGACAAAAGAACGGCTCCGGTTTTAATTTCCACCCGTGAATAATTCAAGGCCCGACAGAAAGGAAACCAAAACCGTCCCTCCAGACTCGGCTGGGAGAGTAAAAACAAAGGGAATGGGGTCGGGGCTCGGACAAGCCGCTCGGAAAAGGGGATATGAGACTGAGGATGTGGAATTCCATCCGGGCAGAATCTCTGTGGAGGGCTTTGGGAAGGAAAAAAATAAAGGGAGTGGGAAAAACGCCCCGAATTCAGGGGGTGAAAGAGAGTTTGAGGAGCAGCTGGAGGTCTGAGGAGCATGAGAGGTGTTGAAAAGAAAACCAATTGTCTGGTTTTGAGGAGAGAGGGGTGAAAAAAATGGGGGAAATGGGTAATTTCCAAGAGGAAAAGCTGCTGTAGGGAGATTCGAGAGCCCAGATCCCACTGGCACATCCCCGTGATGGGGTTTCTGTTGGAAGAAGTTGCTGGAATGTTCCTTTCCAACGGGAAAGGGTGTTCTCAACCCAGCTGGGAAACTGAGTCACGGGAGCTGGGAATTGCTGCCTTCAGCTTTGGGATCCTGGGAACAGAGGATCCTTTAGGGGATCCAGAAGAGCTGGAGAGGGATTTGGGATAAGGGATGGAGGGATGGGACAGCGGGAATGGATTCCACTGGGAAAGGGGGGATTTATTGGGATCTTGGMAAGGAATTCCCGGCCGGGCTGGAATTCCCAGAGAAGCTGTGGCTGCCTCTGGATCCCTGGGAGTGTCCAAGTCCAGGCTGGTCCTGATCTGATGCAGAGGAGGAGTTGGGATGGGAGGGAAGCACCCATGGATCATTGGGAATACGGGGTTAGCCCATGGGCAGCAGAAGTGGGATCCCCTCCCCATCCCTGAGGGTCGGGATCATAATCCCAGACCAGGGGAGGTGTGGGACAGCTGGAATTCCCTGGAAAAATGGGATCGGGAGCTCCCAGCCATGCAGCCCTGACAGATGGAATTTCCCTGGAAAAATGGAATTAGGAGCTTCCAGCTGTGCAGCTCTGACCCAGAATTCCCTGGGAAAATGGGATTAGGAGCTCCCAGCCTGTGAAGCTTTGACAGCTGGAATTTCCCTGGAAAAGAGGAATCAGGAGCCCCCTGCCCGTGCAGCACTAACAGCTGGAATTCCCTGGAAAATGGGATCAGGAGCCCCTGGCCATGCAGCTCTGACAGCCAGAATTTCCCTGGAAAAATGGGATAAGGAGCTCCCAGCCATGCGACTCTGACAGCTGGAATTTCCCTGGAAAAAATGGGATCAGGAGCCCCTGGCCATGCAGCTCTGACAGCCAGAATTTCCCTGGGAAAAGCAGGATCAGGAGGCCTCTACCCATGCAGCACAAACAGCCAGAATTTTCCTGGAAAAACCGGATTGGGAGGTCCCAGCTATGCAGCTCTGACAACCAGAATTCCTTGGGAAAAGCGGGATCAGAAGCTTCCAGCTGTGCAGCTCTGACAGCTGGAATTTCCTTGGAAAATGGGATCAGGAGCTCCCAGCTCATGCAGCACCGACAGCTGGAATTCCTTGGGAAAAGCGGGATCAGGATCCCCCTGCTCGTGCAGCTCTGACTGCCAGAATTCCCTGGAAAAAGTGGAATCAGGAGCTCCCAGCTGTGTAGCTCTGACAGCCGGAATTCCCTGGAAAAATGGGATCAGGAGGTCCCAGCCATGAAGCCCTGACAGCCAGAATTCCTTGGGAAAAACAGGATCAGGAGGTCCCGGCCCATGCAGCACCAACAGCCGGAATTTCCTTGGAAAAATGGGATCAGGAGCTCCCAGCTGTGCAGCTCCGACAGCCGGAATTCCTTGGGAAAAGCAGAATCTGGAGGCCCCGGCTCGTGCAGCTCTGACTTTGCATCCCGGAGGTTTTCCTGGTAAGTTTTAACCACGAGGGGATCACCCAAATTCTGGGAAGAGCACCCAGGTTTCCCTGCCAGCATCCCAGGCAAAATTCCCTTTTTTTCATCCTCCAGCCTGGCTGGAAAACACAAGAAATTTTCCCTGGAATTACAATCCAAACCGAGGTTTTTCCCTGCCCGCACACACATTCCCGCTTTTCCTCATAGCAGAAAACTGATCCTCTGCTCTGAATGGAAACAGCAACGAATTTCCAATCGCTGCCCTCTCCCGCTTTTCCAGAGGGATCCAATTCCAGCCCTGAGCCCCGGGAGCACGCAACCCTTCCTCTCCCGCTGCTGAAATTCCAGGAATTCCCGGAATTCCAAGACCTTACCTTGTTTCCGCTGCTCATCCTTGGATGGACGTGTCTTCCCGAGCTTCATGGCGGAAAAAACTCCTTTTCCAGCTCTGGGTGGAGAGAGGGGGAAATAAAAAAAAAAAAATCCCGTTAATTGCTGCGTTTTGGGATGTGAGAAGAGGTGGAATTGTTTTCTGAAAGGGGAAATATCAGCTGAAAAACACAGAGTGGGAAATATTCCAGAGGCAGAGTCAGGAATGTGGTTGGAATTCACGATCCTGGAGTCTCGGATCCCATTTTTATTTCTGGGAATGTTTGGGATAATTCTGCCTTCCCAGGAGCAGAGATCCCGCTGGGGATCCCCGTTGTGTTCCCAGCCCTCATCTCGCTGGGGTGGTTCGGGGAATTGCTTCCCAAAGCACCAAAAAAAAATGAAAAAATACAAAAATTCAAACATTCCAAAAATTTGGACACCTAAAATTCAAAGGTCCCAAAATTCAAACACCCAAAAATTCAGATGCTCCAGAAATCAACGACATCGAATTCAAACACCCCAAAATTCAGATACCCCAGAAATCAACAACATAAAATTCAAGCATCCCAAAATTCAAACACCCCAAGATTCAGATGCCCCAAAATTCAAAGACCCCAAAATTCAGATGCCCCGAAATTTCAACGCCAAAATTCAGACGCCAAAATTCAACCTTCCCAAGATTCAGACACACAAAAATTCAGACACCCTGAAATTCAAAGGCTTCAAAATTCAAAGGCTCCAAAATTCAGACGCACCAAAATTCAGACATCCTGAAAATTCAGATGCCCCAAAATTCAGACATCCTGAAAATCAAATGCCCCAAAAATCAAACATCCTGAAATTCAGAGCCCAAAATTCAACCACTCCAAGATTCAGACATCCCAAAAATTCAGACACACTAAAAATCAGATGCTCTGAAATTCAAAGGCTTCCAAATTCAAAGGCTCCAAAATTCAGATGCCCCAAAATTCAGACGCACCAAAATTCAGACATCCTGAAATTCAAAGACCCCAAAATTCAGACCTCAAAATTCAACCACCCCAAGATTCAGACATCCAAAAATTCAGACGTCCAAAAATTCAGACATCCCGAAATTCAGATACCCCAAAATTCAAAGGCTCCAAATTCAAAAGCTCCAAAACTCATATGCCCCAAAATTCAGACAACCCAAAATCCTGACGCCCCAAAATTTAGACATCCTAAAATTCAGACACTCCAAAATTCAGATGCCCCAAAATTCAGACACCCTGATATTCAGACACACTAAAAATCAGGCACCCAAAATTCAGATGCCCCAAAATTGAGATGACCAAACCCTTCCCCCGCCTGTTTTAGGGGAATGTTTTTAATTGGAAATCCCCGTGGGAATTAATTGGAAATTCTAGTGGGAATTGGAAATTCCAGTGGGAATTAATTGGAAATTTCCGTGGGAATTCCACAGGAACTGTGGGAACCTTTGTGGGTTTGCTGGAATGTTCTTGGGGCAGCTTGGAACGGACAGGGGACCTCAGCTCCAGCCTGGACCTTCCCTCACATCCAGCCAGGACCTTTCCTCCATCCAGGACCTCACCTTCTTCTTGGACCTCAGCTCCAGGCTGGACCTCAGCTCCACACTGAATTCCACCTCCGAGATGAACCTCACCTCCAGCCAGGACCTCAGGCCCACCCAGGACCTCACCTCCAGCTGGGATCTCAACTCCTGCCTTGACCTGTGCTTGAAACTGGACCTCACCTCCAACTGGGACCTGATCTCCAGGCTGGACCTTTCCCCAGTTTCTGCTTGACCTCAGCTCCAACTGGGACCTGACCTCCAGGCTGGACCTTTCCTCACCTCCTGCTTGACCTCACCTCCAAACTGGGGCCTCAGCTCCAAACTGGGACCTTCCCGATCGTTTCCTCTTCATTTTTGTTCCTCATTTTCCTCCTGTGATCTTCCGGGTTTTTCCCAATTTCTGGAGTTCCCCCCCCCTTTTTTTTTTTGTTCCCCCCTTCCCCTCATTTTCTCCCATGTTTTGTTTTTCCCTCTACTTTTTCGCCATTCCCCGGAATTCTTTCCTAATATCCTTTCTTTTCTTTTTTTTTTCTATTCCCGCCTTCATTTCCCTTGCTTTCTCTCCCCGTTTACCTCTCCATTTTCCTTCCCAATTCCCTTCCCATTCTCTTTTCACACCCCATTTCCCCTCCATTTTTCCTATTCTTTTTCCTCTCTTTCTCATTTACCTTATTCCTTCCATTTCCCCTCCTCTTCCCTTTCCCCCTCTCTTACTTCCCTTTTCCCTTTTTCTTTATTACCCTTTTCCTTTATCTTATTTCCCTCCTTTTGGCAACTTTTCCCAATTTGTTCTTCATTTTCCCTTTTTTATTTTCTGTCTCTTTCTCCAATTTTTTCTTTATTTTCCCTTTTTTCTCTTCATCATTTTTTCTTTTTTTTCCTCCCTTTTTTTTCACCGTGGCGAACCCACCATCATATTCACTGAGGGACATCCGGGGGAGAATCCTGGTGTCCATGGATTTGGGAATTTTCTTTGCAGAGTCCATCACCAGCTTCTCCTCTCTCGGGTTTTCCTTCCCAAAGAACCTCAGGAATTCCCGGGACAGGCAGCTCCAAGAGTGGAGCGATTTTTTTTTCTCCATTTTTAGGAATTTCATGGAAAAGAAGGAATGTAATTAAAAAAAAAAAAAATCGGAGGAGCTTTGTCTCCTGGAGGGCTCTGGCTGCTGGATATTCCCGCTCGGAGGAATCTCCATGGCCAAGAGCAATTTGGGAGCAGAATTCCAGAGCCTGAGCTGTGATTCCAACATTTCCTCGTTAAACAAATGAGTTGGAAAACTGCTGCAAAGGAAAAAATCTCCAACATCCCCTGGCTAATTCCTGTTGCGATTAAAGACATAGAACCCTCATCCTCCCCTTTTCTCCTCCAATGGGAAAACTGGATGGCCACGGAGCATCCTGGGGATAATCCCAGCTCCCAGAGGCCCGAGTGTTGATTTAGTCCCAGGTTTAAATAGTTCCCGGATTTTATCCTGATTAGATTCCCCTCCCTCTGATCCGTTATTTTCTCATTCTCCTCCTGCTTGCTCCGGCTCTCTCTGCAGCGTGCAGAATACCAGGGGTTATTTCTGATCAGGATGCACCAGGCTGCAATTCCAGAATTTCTTTGGTTTTGGGAAAAAAATTCCCGAAGGTCAAACTTGACCCTTTGGCCCCATCCAGAGGCGGGACTGGGAAATCGCGCAGATTCCAGGCCAGTGTTTTGTGGGCAGCGCATCCCAGTCCTGCAGAACCCGGGGCTGGATCCACTGGATCCTCTGGATCCACTGGATCCCCTGGCCTGACAACCAGATGGAGACAAGGTCCTGGCTGGAGATGAGATTTGGGTTGGAGACGAGGTCCTGGCAGGAGTGAGGTCCTGGCTGGAGGTGAGATTTGGGTTGGAGATGAGGTCTTGACTAGAAGTGAACTCCTGGTTGGAGATTGGCCTCTGAGATAGATATTGAGTTCAAGATGAGGTCTGGGTTAGAGGTGAGATTTGGGTTGGAGATGAAGTCCTGCTTGGAGATGAAGTGTGGGTCACAAGTGAGGTCCTGGCTGGAGATGAGATTTGAGTTGGAGATGAGATTTGGGTTGGAGACAAGATCCTGGCTGGAGATGAGATCCTGGCTGGAGGGACTTGGTGGAGGGAAGTCCGTTGGGGATAGGCTGGGTTGGAGGTTGTCGGGCTAGAGGTGAGGTCCTGGCTGGAGGTGAGGTCCTGGCTGGAGGTGAGGTCCTGGCTGGAGGTGAGATTTGGGTTGGAGATGAAGTCCAGGTTGGAGATGAGGTCTGGGTTGGAGGTGAGCTCCTGACTCGAGATGAGATTTGGGTTGGAGGTGAGGTCCTGGCTGGAGATGAGATTTGGTTGGATACGAGATCCTGGCTGGAGATGTGGTTTGGGTTGGAGGTGAGGTCTGGGTTGGAGGTGAAATCCTGGCTGGAGATGAGATTTGGGTTAGAGACAAGGTCCTGGCAGGAGTGAGGTCCTGGCTGGAGACGAGCTTTGGTTGGAGGTGAGATCTTGACTGAAAGTGAGGTCCTGGCAGGAGGTGAGATCCTGGCTGGAGGTGTGGTCTGGGTTGAGAGATTTCTGGCGTTCGGAAGACGGAAGGGTCAACCTGTTGGATGGTTAAGGATCTTGTTGTTGAGGTGTTAAAATGCTGGCGTGGAGAGTGAGATGGGGTGAGAAGAATAGTATTCGCTTGGAGGGTAGAGTCCGCTGGGAGGACGAGTATCTTTACTGTGTGAGTGAAGTCTGGCTAGAGGGAGATTTGGTTGAGCAAGGTTCTCTGGAAGATGAATCCTGGCGGAGTGAGAGTTGGTTGTTTGGGTAGGTGTAGTCCTGTTGGAGAATGAAGGCCTTGAGTGGCAGGTGAGGTCCCTGGCTGGAAGTGAAATCTTGGCTGCGAGTGTGTGGTTGGAGTGAGATTTGGCTGGAGGTACGTGAAGAGTCAATAGTTAGGGAACTTCCTGCTGCGGCCGGGAATGGAGGCCCGAGTTTGGACGAAGAGATCGTCGACCTACAGGCTTGTAGGTGGTGTTGAGCGGTGAGTGAGGAGCACTTCAAGTGGAGGTAGGGCCCTATTTGGAAGGGAGAGTCCAGGTGGGAAAGGGGTGATGGGAAAGCAGACGGGCGGGAGAGGTGCAGGGGGAGCGGAGTGGGTGTGGTGTGGTGGGGTTGTCCGGATGGGGTGCTAGGGTATGAGCCTAAGTCGTGCGAGGGGGTGGGCGTTGGGTATCGATGCCCGCTTGTGTCGCCTGAGACAAGTGTGAGTCTTCAGTTGGGAGTGGTGAGTTTCATCAGTCTCAGAGGTAAGGGGTAATGCAATCATCCTTGTGAGGCGTGGGAACACCACTTAGGGAGTATGGTGGAGTGTCGTTTATGGCGGCGGATCGGGCTTGTGGAAGGTAGACTGGCTGTGGGTCGCCGAGTGTTGTGTTGGTGTGGGCTGCCAGGTTTGTCGATTTTTAGGGAAAGGGCGTATTCTCTGGGACGGTGAGGGTATTCCACCCCAGCTTGGAAAGGAGCCGCCAGTTGGAGGGAGGTCCTGGCGGAGGTGAGGGAAGGTCCATCCTGCAGCTTGAGGTGAGTCAGACTGCTGGAGCGAGTCAAGTAAGACAGGTGAGGTGGACCTGAGTCCTGCTGGAGGTGAGCGCAGTTTGACTGAGGTCCAGGGGTGAGAAGGGTCCAGCCTGGAAGTCAGTCCCAGTTGAGTGAGGTCCAGTTTCAAGCAGAGGTCAAGGCAGGAATTGAGATCCCAGTTGGAGGTGAGGTCCCAGTGTGGAAGTGAGGTCCTGGCTGGATGTGAGGTTCATCTCGGAGGTGAAATCCAGCCTGGAGGTGAGGTCCCGGCTGGACCATGAGTCTGGCGTATAGGTTCGCTCGGAGGTGGACAAGTTGGAGGTGAGGTTCAGCCCAGAGGTGAGGTCCTGGCTGGAGGTGAGCTCCCAGTTTGGAGCTGAGGTGCAAGGGGTGAGGAAAGGTCCAGCCTGGAGAGCAAGTCCCAGTTTGGAGCTGAGGTCCCAGTTTGGAGCTGAGGTCAAGCAGGAGGTGAGGAAGGTCCACCTGAGATCAGGTCCATTGGGAGCTGAGAGTCTCCAGTATCAAGGAGAGGTCAAGGCAGGAGTTGAGGATCCCAGTTTGGACCTGAGGTCCTGGCTGGATGTGAGGGAAGGTCCATCCCGCAGGTGAGGTGACGTCCAGACGAGCTGAGGCCAAGAAGGTGAGGTCCCAGTTGGACCTGAGTCCTCTGCGGATGTGAGGTTCATCTCGGAGTGAAATCCAGTGTGAGTGAGGTCCTGGTGTGAGGTGAAGTCCAAGAAGAAGGTGAGGTGGACCTGAGTCCTGCCTGGAGGTGAGCGCCAGTTTGGAGCTGAGGTCAAGCAGAAGGTGAGGAAAGGTGCAGCCTGGAGAAGGTCCAGTGGAGCTGAGGTCCAGTTTCAAGGAGAGGTCAAGGCAAGAGTTGAGATCCCAGTTTGGAGCTGAGGTCCTGGCTGAGCTGAGGGAAGGTCCATCCTGCAGTTGAGGTAAGGTCCTGGCTGGAGCTGAGGTCCAAGAAGGTGAGGTCCCAGTTTGGACCTGAGGTCCTGGCTGGATGTGAGGTTCACTCGGAGGTGAAATCAGCTGGTGGAGGTGAGGTCCAAGAAGAAGGTGAGTCCTGGGATGA
>VKON01003328.1:9038-44743 GCA_009741485.1 Malurus cyaneus samueli | reverse complement strand
CCCTCTCCTCCTGGCCGCACAAGTCGGGGGCTGGAGTATTGGTTCCGTTGGATCAACACTCCGATCCCTCGGCCCAAGCAAGAGGGCTTGGTGTTGCTGAGTACCAGGACACATCTCCAGGGCCCAGACACACACTGTAGGGGAGGAAGGAAAGAGCTCTGTAGGGCCTTTGGGCCCTCCAGTCCCCAATCCTGTTTATGTCCTCATGTGGACAGAGAAACCTTCAGCTAAAGCAGTCTTCAAGTTCTGGGAGAAATGTGCTGATCTATGTCTCGTGCAGTGTCACAGATGGGGGACAACCCCAGCAGGGAGGAGTTTTACAGCAGTATGATGGAAAGTGGGGCTTGTTGCCCATGCCCAAACTTCCTGGGACTGGCCCAGTAACTGCTCCAGGCTCTTGCAAATGTGGCTTGCATGTCTTCCTGCAGGACTGCTGGGCTGCTCCACTTCTTCAAGATGTTTAAATTTGGGTTTCCCCACAGCCAGACCTTTCTCAAGCTGCTTAGTTTTTTCCGGTTCAGTTTTTTTCCCTGTTTGTTCCTCTCCTAGTACACCCGACGCCCTCTACATTCACTCGCTCTTCCGACACCCGAGGCTCCGCAGCAAAGAGAACAAGAGGTGCGGTGCGCTTTGCTGTAAGCCACAACAGAAAATCCACGCCACTGTATCTCCTAGAATTATCCTAGGGCGAATGGAGACTCGTAGGAGAATCTATAGGCCACGAGTAATCTGATAATCGCCACTCCCAAAATTCCACGGTTCGCCTACCACACTATTCCTATACCCGCAGAAAAGAGTTGTGTTCACGAATCTCTGCCCGCATCTGTTTAGACCAATCCTTACCTCAACAGACTGTATCCCTCTCCAACGAGTCATCTCATCAGGCAGCTTGTAAAATCAGACCTCGACACTGGGTCAATGCCACCCCATATTGTCCACCGAATTCGAGAATTTAGTATCCGGAAAGGGTCTTAAGTCAATGGAGAGATTCGCTGGAATGATGCTGAGGATCTGGACTCTTCTCCCCCTCAGTTCCGAGTATCACCTACTTCCTTATGGTTTCGTTCGCTTTTTGGAATTTCACTCAATTGTGGGAGGTGTGGAGAATGGAGGGGTGACCGTATCTCCCTGTATCACCAGCACATATACAGAGATGTCATCGAAGATCTCATCATGAGAACCCAAAGGATTCTGGAGCCAACGAAGACAGCGCCAACTTAGATTATAATTACCCGTTAAAAGATCCACAGGTTGCATAGCTACCGCTTTAAATTCAAAGAAGGAGGAAGTTACACTCTTCGAGAGAAACTTTCCACTATATCCTGTACCTGCGCACCTCCACCAGGATAGTGAAAGGGAACATTTATTCGTCCCCATTGTTTTTTGCAAATGCCAAATCTCAAAATTGGACAAATTCCCCAAGCAAAATTTCATCCCATGTTAGAACGGAAACTCCCCCACCCACGGCTCCAAGCACCATTCCTCTTCATAAGCAGGAATGTTATTGCCTGGGGTCTAATATGGGATTCCGAGCATATTCGGGATTATCCCCAAATTCCTCCCCCTCAAGTATAAACCCTAAACAAAAAATTATGCAGTCGTTCTGTATGGCATTTCTTGTCTATTACCAGCATGCCTTTGAGGATTTGAGAATGTGTCATGCCAACCATTTTGGACCAGCTGGTCACAGCGTTATGAACTGTTGCTAGAAAAATATTATCTTTTCAAATTACAAGGGTGTAATTTGCTGTGTCATCGTTGCGTTCAAAAATCTAAAAGGCAGAATGTGATTCAGAGGGTGCATGGAACACAAACAGCCTCCTCTCAGAAAGGCAAGAGAAATCTCCTGCTGAGAGCAGCAATGCTTCCCAAGTATGACCTGATAAACATGTGAATTTCCATCGTGAGCCCTAATGGCAAACAAGTATGGACCTCGGGGGGCGGCACCAGAGCTTTGTCTCCCAAGCACAGTCGCCTCTAAACTCAACTTGGGTTTGTCTACTAGCAGGCTGGTTTATGGTAATGAAATCATGGCAGTGGGAAGAAAGGAAGAGTCTTGCAAAATTTCTGAGTTATTCTCTCCAGCTGGCTTGGAAGACAGGTCTGGTGTTATCGTGACATTTGCCTAATAACTCTGAAATGATCAGTTGAGGTGGATGAGTGTACTCTCAAACACATTTATGAGTGGAAATTTGCTCCTCCCCAACCCTTGCACCCAGACAGGTTGGTTATATGTGAAATTACGTTGTGAGCCAGGAACTCAAGCTCAGTGCTACCTTGTGGAGTAGACTGGGAGAAAATCGGCTGAGTAAGAAGAATGTGACACGAGCTATTTAGCAAACGGGACGGGAAGATGTTCCACTGGGAACGTTCCCTTCTCTCTGCTCCAGCTCCACAGCAAGAAGCTGAGACAACAAAGTGAACTTGACTGGGCAATGAGGGGCAGATTCTTCTTCATACGCTAAATTGCCCTGATCACCACCATACTGTTTATTGGAGTGGACAATCTTATACCAAAACAGTTATCCAGTCGCATAATTCTAGGAGAACCGGATCAGAATTCCACCTCCAGTCTGCCTCGCTAACAGCCATTCACCAATGGATCATTGTTGGGTGTCCTTAGTATATTCGCAGGAGAGAAATACAAGCGGATGGTGCGAATCTCGTCAGTTCCGTACAAAATCTATCGTGAACTTGGTTTGTCCTTGTGTGGCGGAATTTTCCCCGTGGGGATCGGCTAGCATTCCTAGCAGCCAAGGCATATATTTCTTGGAGCCCATAGGAAATCCTCCTATGTTAGAAAAAAAGACCTCAGAAGAAACTCAGCTTGAATATTTTACTCCAAAGGGAGTAATTAAGAGGACCCTTCACCCTTTCAAGTGCACTTTGCTTTTTTTGTATTTTTTATTCTGCCCCAGGGAGTGCACCAAGTATCTAAAATGGTACAGAACGATTATACTTCTGAAAAAGTTTCAATCCATGTTAGACACTGGAGACTCCACCCAGCCTCCGGAAGCCATTCCCATGGATTTTTTGGGGTCTAATATGGGATTGTGCATGGATCATCTCCAGTTCCACAAATCCTTCTCTTGGCTTCATCCTTTGGGATTTTCCCAGTGGGGATCTCCTAACCCACAATGGTTCTGGAGCCACAGGAAAAATTTCCTGTTAAAAATCCCATTACTGGTGGATTATCCACAGATAAAAGGACATTTTTACTGGGAGCCGGGAATGGTGTTCCCATGACTCATTTCCTCACAGGAATTCCACCGGTCAGGAATTCTTCCAGTTCTCACAGGGATCAGATCCCACTGCCGGGCTCATCCTACACCTGCCACCCCCAAAAAGATCCCAATCCTCAACCCCTTCCCAGAGGAAGGATCAGAGCTGGGAGATCTTTTCCCATTTTTCCTGAGCCTTCCCTCTCCTTGAGGACATTTTCCTCTTTTCCCTCCTCATCTCCTCTTCCTCACTTTATCCCATTGATTGGGAGGGACCATCCATGGGATGATCCTTAAACCACAAAACAAGGAATGGGAGCCACGAGGGGAAAGTGCCCGGTGGTAATTCCAGGATCATTCCCTGGAGCTGAGTTTGGATTTGAAACCTGGAATATTCCGCTGCTGGAATATTCAACCCGGTCTGGGATCCGTGAAAAAAAAAAAAAAAAAAAAAGGGGGAATCAAAGGAAGGAGCCAAGAAACCAAATGGGGACACGGGAGCTGTCAGATCATGGAATGCTGATCCTGGAACAGGATTGGGAATATCCTGAGTGGGAAGGGACCCGCTGGAATCACTGATCCAGCTCCTGCCCAGGACACCCCACCCATCCCACCTTGTTCCTGTCCAAGCTCCGGCAGCTCTGGAAGCTTCGGGAATGTCACCATTCCCTGTGGAGCTGTTCCAGAGCCTGGCTGGAGGAAGAGCCTTTTCCTGATTTCCAAAGAAAAGCTGGACCTGAGTCCCGTCTGCTCCCAGATCTTTTTCCCATGCCCAGGCTCTGAAAATCCCTCCATTCCATCCCATCCCAATGGATCCAGGCTGGGAAACCCCACCCTGATGGATCCAGGCTGGGAAAATCCCTCCATCCCATCCCGATAGATCCATGCTGAGAAATCCTTCCATCCCATCCCATCCCATCCCATCCCATCCCATCCCATCCCATCCCATCCCATCCCATCCCATCCCATCCCATCCCTCCCATCCAATGGATCCGGCTAGGAAAATCCTTCCACCCCAATCCAATGGATCCAGGCTGGGAAATTCCCTCCATCCCATCCCATTCCGATGGATCCAGGCTGGGAAAATCCCTCCATCCAAAATCCCTCCATCCCATCCCAATAGATCCAGGCTGGGAAATCCCATCCTATGGATCCAGGCTGGGAAAACCCTCATCCCATCCCGATGGATCCAGGCTGGGAAATCCCTCCATCCAAAAATCCCCCATCCCATCCCATCCCATCCCACCCCATCCCATCCTGATGGATCCAGGCTTCCCTCAGAACCTCCCGGTTCCCTTTCGGAGCCGCCAGGCTCCAAAACTTTTGCCAGATAAATATTATTTGTTTGTTTGGTTTTTTTTTTAAATCCATATTCTCTGCAGGCTCAAAACCCTCAGGCCACACATCCAGGGGAGTTTTCCCAGGGTGTGGCTTCGGGAAAAGGGAGAGCACAGCAACCGGATCAGCTGGGAAAACTGGGAATGAGGAGGAGGAGGAGGAGCAAACCAACAGGATCAGATGGGAAAAGTGGGAATGAGGAGGAGGAGGAGCAGCATCAAACCAATGGGATCAGCTGGGAAAAGTGGGAATTAAGGAGGAGGAGGAAGAGCAGGGACACCAAACCTACTTGTGCTCCTTGGTCTTCTCCTTGCCTTTGCTGGAGCCAGTGCGGAATGTCGAGGGAATAAAAGGCAAACAAATTTCAGCGCACTGAGGAATCAGGGAATGCTGGAATGCTTTGGGAAGGGACCTAAAGATCCCTGATCCCACCCCTGCCACGGGCAGGGACAATTTCCACTGTCCCAGGGTGTCCCAATGTCCAGCCTGGCCTTGGGCATTGCCAGGGATCCAGGGGCAGCCACAGCTTCTCTGGGAATTCCATCCCAGCCCCTCCTCACCCTCACAGGGAACAATTCCTGCCCAATATCCCATCCATCCCTGCTTTCTTAGTTTAAAATTCAGGTGGAAAACATCCCAGCACTGAATGGACATTCCCTGGATTTGTGTTTGGGGCTGGAAAAAGGGCAGGACATGTGGGATTCCCAGATTCCATTCCCGGATTTGGGAATGGCAGGGGATAAGTCCTCCCCTTCCTGGAGAGGGGAATGGTTTTCCTCATCCCCCTGCAGAGGTGCAGCCATATTCCCCTTCCAGAGGGGCTGAACCTGGAATTCCTCATTCCTGCCCCGACTCCGTGCAGGAAACATCGATCCCTCCCCTCCCTGTTCCCTCTGGGATCCTGCTCCGCTCCCTGGCTTTTGTTTTCCTTCTCTCCCGTATTTTTGTATCAGGATTCTGCCTCCCTGTTTTCCTCCTGGACCTGCCTCCCATGTTTTATTTCTGTTTTCCTCCTGGTCCTACTTCCCTCTTTTCCTCCGTTTCCTCCCAGTCCTGCCTCCCTGTTTTCCTCCTCATTTTCCTCCCTGGACCTGCCTCCATTTTTCTCGCTGTTTTTCTTCCGGTCTTGCCTCCCTGTTTTCCTCCCTATTTTTCTCCCCAGCCCTTCTTCCATATTTTTCTCCCTGTTTTCCTCCCGGTTTCTATCCCCAGTCCTTATTCCCTATATTCCTCCCCATTTCCCCCCGTCTCATCCTTTTTCTCCCCCTTTTTCTTCCAATTTTCCATCCCAGTTCTGCCTCTGTTTTCCTCTCGGGTCCTGCTTCTCTCCCTGTTTCCCTCCCTGTTTTCTCCCTGGTTCTGCTTTCCCGTGTTCCTCTGGGATCCCGCGTTTCTCTTCTCCTCCCCAGTTTCCTCCCATCCGCCCCCATTTTACCCTGTTTTGTCCCGTTTTCTTTTCAGATCTGACTCCTATTTCTCCCAGCCCTTCCCTATTTTCCTCCTCTTTCTCCCGTACTCCCTACTCCCTTATGCTCCCTGTTTCGCCCTCTCTCCCATTTTCCTCCCTGTTTTCCTCCCCTGCCCTTCTTCCCTCTTTTTCTCCCTGTTTCCCTCCCTATTTTCTTCCTAATTTATTTCTCTCCCTATTTTCCTCCCTGGTCGTTCCTCACAATTTTTCTCCCGGTTTTTCTCCCTATTTTTCTACCCGACCCTTCTTCCCTGTTTTTCTCCCAGTTTTCCACCCCGCTCCTGCCTCCCTGTTTTCCTCCCTGTTTTCATCCCGTCCTTTCTTCCCTTTCTCCTATTCCTCCCTCTTGTTATTCCCCCCTATTTCTTCCTTTCTTCGCCCCGTTTCCTCTCGGGTCCTGCTTCTCTCCCTGGTTTCCTCCCTGGTTCTGCTTTCCCGTGTTCCTCTGGGATCCCACTTTTCTCTTCTCCTCCTCAATTTCCTCCCAGTCCTGCCTCCCTGTTTTCCTCCCTATTTTTCTCCCCATTTTCCTCCTCTTATCTTTATTCCTCCTCTTTCCTCCCCATTTTCTTCCCTGAACCTGCCTCCCTGTTTTCATCCCTGTTTTCATCCCCGGTCCTTATTCCCTATATTCCTCCTCTTCCTCCGTTTCCCCTCCTGTCTTCACTATTTCTCCCCTTTTTCTTCCTATTTTCCATCCCAGTTCTGTCTCTATTTTTCTCTCAGGTCCTGTTTTTCTCCCTGGTTCTGCTTTCCCGTGTTCCTCTGGGATCACCGCTTCTTTTCTCTCCCCAGTTTCCTACACCATCGCTGGTCCCCCCTATCAACCCTGTTTTTCCCTGTTTTCTTTTCAGATTCTGACTCCTTATTTTCCTCCCCAGCCCTTCTTCCCTATTTTTCCCCTGTTTTTCTCCCGGGTTTCCTCCCTATTTCCTTCCCTCTCTTCTCTTTCTCCCCAGTTTCTATTCCTAGTTCCGCATCCCTCGTCTGCCTCCCTGTTTTCCTCTCGGGTCTTGCTTCTCTCCCTGGTTTACTCCTTGTTTTTCCGGTTCCTCCTGTTTTCTCCCTGGTCGTTTCGTGCTCCTCGGGATCCCACTTTTCCCACCTCCTTGCTCTTTTCATCCTGTTTTTTCCGTTTTCTCAGCCTTCCTCTGATTTTCCTCCTAGTCTCTTCTCCGTTTCACCCGCTTGCCTCCTGGTTTTTCTCCTCTGTTTTCTTCTCTGGTTTCTTTCCTTTTTTTCCCTGGTTTTCTCTCCCTTTTACTCCTCTGTTCCTGTTTCTCTATGTTTTCTCCCCTGGTTTATCTTTTTTTCCGTTTTCCTTCTGTTTTTCTCCCTATTTTCCTCCCTGGTCCTTCTTCCCTATTTTCCCCCCGGTTTTCCACCCTGCTCCCGCCTCCCTGGTTTTTCTCCCTGTTTTCTTCCCTAGTCCTTCTTCCCTATTCTCCTCCTGGTTTTCTCCCTTTTTTCTCCCATTTTTCTCCCTATTTCCTCCCTGTTCGTCCTTCTTTCCCTATTTCCCCCGTTTCCCCCACCCCCGCCCTGCCTCGCCGGTTTTCCCCTGTTTTCTTCCCCATCCTGCTTCCCTATTTTTTTTCCCCGTTCCTCCATTTACTCCCGGCCATCTCCCTATTTCCTCTCCCTCTTTCCACCCCCACTCCCGCCCCCTGTTCTCCATTTTCCCTCCCTGTTTTCATCCCCATTTTCCGTCCCTGTCCTTCTTTCCCTATTTCCACCCATTTATCCCGTTCTCCCTATTTCTCCTAGGTCCTCTTCCCAGCGTGGTCTTCACGCAATTGGCGCTCGTCGCCAGGAGCGAGGAATTTCGATCTTCCCTTTTGTCTCTCTCTCGGACTCCCTTTTCTTCCTCTCATTTCCTACCCTGGTCCCTAGCCCCGTATTCCTCCCAGTCGCCCCTGCCCGCCCCCCCCGCCCCCCTATTTCTCCTGCCATCTTTCCCCTATTGCCTCCTGAATCCTTCTTCCCATATCCCGTTTCCCTCAACCAGTTTTCGACCCCCCGCTCCTGCCACCCCTCCCCCATTTTCCCCTCTCTCTTCCCAGTCAACGCCCTCATGTTCCCGCAAGAAATAGGAAGAAACCAATAAAACACCGGGTGAGAAAGAAGCCGGAGTTAATACACGGGCGCAGCCGGGAACAAGGACAGGAGGGCAATTCATTGCCCGGAACACTCCTTAGGGCCCGAGGCGAGAAATACCAGGGAAAAAAAATATTAAATAGGAATGTTGCTGGTGATTTTGGGAGGAATCTAAAAAGCTCCAGAAGAAAAAATGGAAGCGGTGGGAAATTGGGAAGAGCAGCGCGGGCAGGGATCAGCTCGGAGCCTGCTCTGATCCCAACATTTTTTTTTTTCTCTGTGGGAGCAGGAAAATGATTCCCGTGCCAGCTGAGTGAACCAAAGTCGGGCTCGGCGCTGGAAAAGCTGCCAGGAGAGGAATTAAATCGTTCCACCCCTCCTCCCGTCCTACTGGACACCCCGGGGACGGATTGGCCGGGAGTCAGGGCAGGAATCCTTGAAAATCCCTCCGGTCTCGCTGGATGGGATCTTTTCCTCCCAAATGGAAAAATCCTTCCCTTCCCGATGCAAACGGGGCTGGGTGGAAAGCGGGAATCCATCCCTGGAATGGGCACGGATGGAGAATTCCCATTTTACCCCTCAAACCACGCGGTTTGGAGCAGTTTCCTTGTGGAAAATTGGACTCCTGGTCCTGCTCCAAAATCATTCCCGAAATTCTGCTGGCGAGAGCTGGGGGCTGGAGCCGGAGGGTGGCCCTGGAAGACGGGGACGGAATTTGGGATACCTGAACGGCAACCCGGTGTTTTTCTCCTCCCTTGCCTGCGCTGCAACCAAAGGAGCAATCCATGAGTGTGAATCCCGAAGCCCCCCCCCTCCCCCATCCACCGCTCCACCAAACTCTCATCCGCATCAGGAGAACATCCACAACAACCAATCCAGGGAAGCAAGTGAGGAGAGAATCCTGCCCAGGTCACATGGATCGTTGTCTGGATTCCAGGAATTGGAGGAGAGGTGGAAGCACGTGGGGGAGGGGGGGGGGCGGGGGGGGGGGGGGGGGGGGCGGGGCTGATAGGAATGGAGGAGGGAAAGATAAGGAGGGAAGGAGGAATTGCCAAGGATGATGACGGATGGACAGAAGGAAAGGATGAGGGGTGGATGGGTGGACAGGGATGGAGAAATGGATCAGGGATGGATGATGATGGATGGATGGATGAGGGATGGATGATGAACGAGATGGCGGAAGGGAGGATGGATGGATGAGACCAGGCATAGATGACAAGATGTGACAGAGCGATGGTGATGAGATGATGACAGAGGAGACGGAGGAAGGATGATGGATATGAGAAATGGACAGGGAGATGAGGATGACAGAGATGGACCGGAGGGATGATGGATGACAGGAAATGACCAGAAGGATGATGGTGATGAGGGATGAATGGAGGACGGATATATGGATGGACAGGGATGGATGAATAGGGATGGATGGACAGACAAAGGGATGGATGGATGGATGATGGATGGGTGGATGGATGGATCGATCTATGGGTGGATGGGTGGATGGGTGGAGGGATGGATGGGGGGATGGACGGAGGGATGGATGGATGGAGGGAGGAAGGACAGGAGACAGGAGGATGAGTAGGATGGCCAGCAGAAGAAATGGATGGAGGTGGATGGAGGACGGACAACAGAAGATTAGGATGGATGGATGATGGATCACAGACAGAGGGATGGACAAGAGGATGCGACAGGTGACAGATGGATAATGGGGCAGAGATGATGATGACAGGAGATGAGATGGACAGAGAGATGGATGGACAGAGGGATGGATGGACAGGGATTGATTAATAGGGAGGGATGGACAGAGGGATGGACACAGGGATGGATGGAGGGATGGACAGAGGGATGGACAGAGGGATGGATGGATGGGCAGGGAAGGATGGACCGATAGATGCAGGGATAACTGGGAATACAAACATGACCTTAGCACCTCCATTGGAAGCCCCTGACCAGAAGGAGATTTATCCTTGCTGGAATTATGGAGGACAGAGGGAATCCTGGGGTGGACGATCCCAGAAAATCCCAACACCATGCAGGGACTGCTCCCATCCATGCACACACCATTCCCAGAAGGAGCAGGGACACCACGGCCGTACCTGGGATCCTCCGGGTCCTCGCTTTTGGGATGAGGTGGAGCCAGGAGGAGGAACGTGAGGAATTAATGGACATTCCCAACCGGACACAGCCCCGGGAGCAGGACAGGGGGAGGGGCTGACCCTCAAATCCCGGGAATGGTTTGGGTGGGGAGGACCTTAAATCCCATCCCATTCCAACCCCGACTCCTCCCACTGTCCCGGACACTGTCTGGGATCCAGGAGCAGCCACAGCTTCTCTGGGAATTCCATCCCAGCCCCGCCTCACCCTCCCAGGGAACAATTCCTGCCCAATATCCCATCCATCTCTGCCCTCTGGCAGTGTGACCCCATTCCCTGGGTGCTGGAGCTGTAATTCCCGGTATTCCCAAATTGTTTGGGGCATGGTGGAGGGAGCACGGGATGAGGGTGAGCTGGATCCCAAATCCTGGGGGGTTTATGGCCCAGATTTGTGGGATGTGGGTGCTTGGGATGGGTTGGGATGAGAGCAAGCCCCCAAAACTTGGATTCCCCCAAAAGTTGGGGTATCCCCCAAAATCTGGATTCGTCCCAAAATCTTGGATCCCCCCAAAATTCCAGCTCCCTCCAAAATTCAGGATCCCCCTGAAATTCAGGATTCCTCCAAAATCCAGGTTCTCCCTGAAATCCAGGATCCCTCCAAAATCCATGATTCCCTCAAAATCCGGGATCCCTCTGCAATTTGGATCCCCCTGAAATCCAGGAAATCCAGGATCCCTCCAAAATCCATGATTCCCTCAAAATCCCCCAAATCCGGGATCCCCTCCCCCCAGCACACTCTGGTACCTTGCCACTGCCTTGTATCCGTCGTTAAATTTAATCCTGGATGAGGCACCGGAGAGAAAGAGAACAAAACCCAATCAAATCCCGCGCTCAGAATTCCCGAGGGAGCGGGGCCGTGTCCGAGCTCCGGGTACTCCAGGAAGGAATTCCAGCTCTGCGTCCAGCCCATCCCAATCCCCCTTTTCCCAGGAAAAGCCCAGCACTTCCAGAACAGCTGCCCCCATTTTTCCAGCTTTACCCACCGCTCCTGATCCATCTGGGAGATCTCCTCCACCGGAAAAATTCATATTCCCAGAATCCAGGAAATTCCTGTCAATTGGTTTTAACATTTTCCTGCTTTTCTGGGTCCTCGGGATGTATTTTTTTTCCAAAGGATTTAATGGCACGTTAAATGTTTAATTAATTTAATAAATTTAATGGAGAGGTTGGGAAAAAAAGAAACAAAAAAAGAAAAAAGAAAAAAAAAAAAAAAAAAAAAAAAAAAAAAAAAAAAAAAAAAGATGGGAAATCTTGACTGGGAGTTTTTTCTCCAGGATGGAAAGGATCCCAAACTTCCTATTCATCCTGGTGGTGGCACAGATCTGGAATGTGGCGTCCCAAAGATCCGTGCCCATGATGGATTTTGGACACTCCTATCGTGGACACGGAGGAATTATCTGCTATCCCAAAATCCAACCATTCCCGGCACTGATCCGTGTCCCCTGGTGCCACATCCACGTGGGAGTGGGAATGGGAATGGGGATGAAGACAGAGATGGAGAGGGGAATGGAGACGGGATTGGGATGGGGATGGGAACAGGAATGGGGATGGGAATGGGGAATGGGAACAGGAGTGAGAGTCAGAATGAGAATGGGAATGGGAGTGGGGATGAGAATGGGAGTGGGAATGGGGAACGAGAGTAGGAAAGGGAACAGGATAGGGAACGGGAATGGGAACGAGAACAGGAATGGCATATGGGAATGGAATGGGACGGGGATGGGATACGTAAAGTGGGGAATGGGAGTGGGAAATGGGAATGGGATGGCAATGAGAATGGGAAAGGGAATGGGAAAGTGAATGGGGCATGGGAACGGGAATGGGAGCAGGAATGAGAACGGAAATGGGAACATGAATGGGAACAGGAACAGTAATGGGAACGGGAACAGGAATGGGAAAGGGGAATGGGAATGGGAGAGGGAATGGGAATGGGGAATAAGAGCGGGAATAGGAGTGGGAAATGGGAACGGGATGGTAATGAGAATGGGAAAGAGAATGGGAAAGGAAATGGGGAATGGGAACGGGAGTGGGAAAGGGGATGGGAATGGGAATGGGGAATGAGAGTAGGAAAGGGAACAGGATAAGGAATGGGAATGGGGAATGGGAAAGGGAGTGAGAGTGGGAATGGGCGATGGGTGAAAGGGAAACAGGAGTGGAAGGGAATGGGAATAGAGGATGGTGGACATGGAAGTGAGAAAACAGGGACATGGGAATGGAAATGAGGTGAGTGGGAATTGGGATGGGAATGGGGATAGGAGAGGGAGTGGTGGATGCGGAATGGGGAATGGGAACAGGAGTGGGAATGGGAAAGGGGATGGAGATGGGATTGGGGAATGAGAGTAGGAAAGGGAACAGAAAAGGGAGTGGGAACAGGAATGGGGAATGGGGATGAATGGAGTGGGAATGTGGACGTGGGAATGGGGAATTGGCGCAGAATGGAATGGGGATGCCGGGAATGAGGGGTGAAATGGGAGTGGGAATGGGGGATGGGAAAAGGAATGGGAGTGGGAATGGGGAATGGGAGTGGGAACGGGAATGAAGATGGGATGGCGAATGAGAATCGGGAAAAAAAGAATAGGAATGAGAAAAGGAATGGGGGATAGGAGTGGGGATGGGAATAGGAATGGGAATGGGGAATGAGAGTAGGAAAGGGAACAGGAAAGGGAGTGGGAATGAGAATGGGAGTGGGAATGGGATGGAGATGGGGATGTGGGAATTGGGAAACGAACAAGAGATGGGGATGCAAATGAGAAGAAAGGGAAGGAGGAAAGGTGAAGGGGTGGAATTGGGAGGTGGTTGAATGGGGATGGGGATCAGAATAGGAATGGGAGTGGGGAATGAGAGTAGGAAAGGGAACAGAAAAGGGAGTGGGAATGGGGAATGGGGTAGGAATGGGACAATTTGGATTGGATAAAAGGACTGACTGGGAACAGAAACGCCTGGGCTGCCTGCGGGGATTTTCATCCGCAGCTCTCCCGTGCCTGGCACGGATCCCAGCTTTGGAGCAGGTGCCAGAGGGATAATTAGCGACAGGCGGTCGGACAAGGCTCGGATCCGCCGGGACACGGAAGAAAAGCTGCCATCAATAATTCACCGGGAGCAGATTCCTGTCGGCTCCGAGCTCTGTCCTCGCCATGAATATTTCAAGGACAGCCCCTATCGGGTGCTGCTTCCCGAGGTCTCAGTTTCCATCGGGTTGGGAGCTGGGCTCAGACAGGTTTTGGCAATTCCTGCTCTCCCTGAACCTCTGGAAGTGCCCGTTCCTCTTTGCTTTTCCTGGGAATACAAGGGTGAGTCTACGTTGGGAAATAAATCGTGGAATTGTAGAATCCCAGAATGGTTTGGGTGGGAAAGGACCTTAAATCCCATCCCATTCCATGGGCAGGGACACTTCCCATGATCCCAGGGTGCTCCAGCCTGGCCTTGGACACTCCCAGAGTTCCAGGGGCTTCTCTGGGAATTCCAACCGAGCCAGGAATTCCTTCCCAATATCAAATTCTTCCTGTTCTTTTCTATTTTCCTCATTAAAACACAAGTCTGGTTTTTTGTCGGGATCCCATCCTGGTTCCAGTATCTTCCCATCTCCCGGAATTTTGTATCCAGTTTGGATTTTTTTTTCCCCCCATTCTGGATCCTTTCTGTGATTTTTCCATGGAACTGTTTGGTTACAGTTCCTGATGGATTGAGGAGCCAAAGCCATTCCAGGCCCATGGGGAGGTTCCACCTCCCATTCCTGACTCCTTCATCCCTGGATTCTGGGCGGGATGAGCAAGTTCTGAACTTGGGAAACACAAAAACGGGAATTAACAGATCCAAATGTTGATGTTTTGATGTCTAATCCCAGATTTGAGGAATTCTCTGGAAAACAGGACTTTGGAGGCGGATTTGTGGGAATTTACCTGGAATGCTGATCTTCTTCCGCTTCGTCTCCAAGGCTTGGGGATTTACAGGGAGAGAGGAAAAATTCCCGCTGTAATGTGTGGATAAAAGGCTCTTCCATCGCTTTATAAACTGGGAAAACTTGGGAACACAATTCCGGCACAGCACAGCACTCCATGCAGGGCTGGAATCCCGGGATTCCCCCACGCCACTTCCAGTTGTGTCCAAAAATCATTCCCAGATCAGATTTTCAGGGATTTTGGCCAATATTCCACCTTTCCCAAGTGGTTGTCTCCTTTTCCCGCTCCTTCCTTCCGTTTGGGATGGATTTGCTCAAATCCCAAAGGAAAAACAGGGGTGGGTGGGTGCTGTACCCTGTGCTGGGATTCCTGGAAGGTGAAAAGGGGAATTCCCAACCCCTGGAAAGCTCTGGAAATCCCTGCCATCATCCTGGTGATTGAAAATCCTTCCCATCTCTTGGAAAACCATGGGATTAATTCACAGGAGAGGTCCTGTTTACACAGAAATTCCCAAATTTTGGAGAATTCCCGAGCAGAGGTGTCCATGTGGATCTGGGGACATCGGAGGGTCACACATTCCCAAGGACACCCAAAAAGAGGGAATGAAGGTAGAAATTCTGTGCCAGAGGATGGGATCAGCCTGGATCCGGCATGGGCCGAAGAAGGCGCCCAGGAAAAAATGGAATTTCCTGGGAAGCGGCAGCTCCACAGCACAATTCCCAAAATTCTCGGTGTGGATTTTGCTCCATGGGAAAGGGCACGAGGCTGGACCTGACCGAGAGGGATTTTCCTCTGCTTCCAGAGCTGCCAAAATTCGGGATCTCCAGGCTCAGCCCTCTCCGGGATGGCTGTGCCCAGATCCCAAGGGATTTTCCAGGAGGAAAAAGGGGCTCCGGGCTGGGAATGGGGTGGGAAAAAGGCGGAACAGGGATGGGAATGCCCAGGATCACTGGGAAAGTTATTGGAAAATATGGGAATGAAACCAGGCAAAGATGGGAATGAAACCAGGTCCCTGTGTTTGGGAACAGACTTTGGACTGGATGGAATGCCAGGAAAAGGGGAAAGGATTTGCGCTGAAAATGTGGATGGGTTTAGATGGGATTTTGGGAAGGAATTGCTCCCTGTGAGGGTGGGGAGGGGCTGGGATGGAATTCCCAGAGAAGCTGTGGCTTCTCCAGGATGGGATGGGATCCATGGGAAGGGATCCATGGGGATGGGATCCATGGGATCAAGGATGGGATGGGATGGGATGAGATGGGGATCCGTGGGATGGGATCCGTGGGATGGGATCAATGGGATCCATGGGATAGGATAGGATGGGATCCATGGGATCCATGGGATGGGATAGGATGGAATAGGGATGGATATGGGATATGGGATGAATCCATGGGATATTGGAATGGGATCCATGGGATGGGATAGGATGAGATCCATAGGATCCATGGGATGGGATCAATGGGGTTGGATGGGATGGGATCCGTGGGATTGCATCCATGGGAAGGGATGGGATGGGATGGGATGGGATGTGGGATGTGGATGGGATGGGATGGGATGGGAATGGAATGGGATCTGTGGGACGGGATCCATGGAATCCATAGGATAGGATAGAATGGGACTCATGGAATTGGATGGGACAGGATCCATGGGATTGCATCCATGGGATGGGATCCACGGGATATTTTCCTTTGGAAGGAACCCACAGGGATCACCCATTCCAACCCTGCCCCATCCAAGGCAGAGCCAGGGCTACATCCCATCATTCCGAGCACCTCCATGCGCTTCCCGCCATCCCTTATCCCACAGGAATTGAGGAAACTTTCCCAAGACTCTCCTCGTGGCTGACCTCATTTTGGGACAATCCTTGGCTTTCCCCTGAAATTCCTGCTTTTTGCCTCCTTCCCAATCTCTCCCAGCACTCCAAGAAAAGCCACAGCAAACCACCCTTCACGCACACTCAGGGATCTCATTCCCATGGGAATGCCGGATCATGGGATTTGGAGACACCTCAAAGGCACGGCAGATCCCGATCTCCATCCCGGATCCCATTCCCAGGCTGCTTTTCCTGCTTTTTCCTGCTTTTTCCTGTTCCATCACTTCCCCTGCCCACCGGCAGCCCGGGAATGGGAATTCCGGGATGATCCCATGGGAAATCCATCGGGAAAAGGTGGGAGTGGCACGGCTCTCCCTACCTGGTGTCCAGGGAGCCCTGGCTCAGGGAATCCCCCTCTCCCAGGAGCTCGTCGTCGCTGTGGAAGTACAGCTCGTCCTCGTCCATCCTGGTGGGAATGGAGCATCAGGATTCCAAAATCTTGGAATGCTGAGTCCTTGGGGTTGGGAAAGCCCTCGGAGTTCACGGAGCTCAACCATTCCCAGTGCTGCCAAGGCCACCCCGATCCGTCTCCCCCCAAATCCACAGGGATTTGAATCCCTCCGGGAATGGGGGCAGCTGAGCCAGGGATAGGCGGCTCTTTCCAGGCAGGAAATGTTCCAAAAATCTGGAATCCCCGCCCAGGACATGGCTCTGCGCATCCCAGGCTTGGCAAATTCCACAAATCCTCCTAAAATGGGGAATTCCCTTGGAATTCCAGCCTGGCTGGGAATTCCTTCCCAAGATTCCAATAAATCTTCCCTTTCCCAGTGGAATCCATTTCCGCTGTCCCATCCCTCCCTTATCCCAAATTTCCATCTCCAGCTCTCCTGGAGCCCCTTTAGAATCGGGAAGGGCTCCAAGCATTCCCTGGATCCCTGATTTTTTGCTTTAATCCCATGGAGCTGCATCCCACAGGATTAATCCGATGAGAAACTGGAAAACCCATCCTGGAGCCATCCCAGCAGCATCCTCCAATGAAACATAGAATTCCAAACTGGTTTGGGTGGGAATCATGGAATCCCAGACTGGTTTGGGTGGGAATAATGGAATCCCAAATCGATTTGGGTGGGAATCATGGAATCCCAAACTGGGGATCATGGAATCCCAAACTGGTTTGGGTGGGAATCACGGAATCCCATGGGAGAAAAAGCCATTTTTCCCTTTTTTTTTTGGCCACAATGAAATGCTAATCCCAGATGGAATTTATTAATCCAATAATGGAATAATGAATTTATTAATCATTAATAATTCTATTTTTTTTTATTTGGAAAAAGGAGCTGTTTCCAGGGGTTGTGTTTGGATTCCCAGCTCCAGGCTGGGAATCCATGTGGATTTAGGGATTTGGCAGCACTGCGGGAATTTTGGGATTCAGTGTTCTCAGAGGGGTTTTCCAGCCAAAATGGTTCTGGAATTCCATGATTCCATGATTTGGGAATACGAGCACTGTCCTCCTTTACCCATCACCACGGAATCCATGAGGAGCAGGCAGGGAATGTGGTGATCCCGAGGGAGCCATGGCGGCACCAGGATTCTGCCTTCCCTCTCCCCTTCTCCCACTTCCAGAGTCTCCCCTCCACCTTAAGAATTCCTTAAGAATTCCTTGGAATTCCTTATGAATTCCAGAAACTTCAGGGCTCTGATTTCTCCCCTCTTCCAACCATTCCCTTTTCCAATGGGTTCAAGAGCTCCCAGAGTAAAACCCACAGATGAAGCCATTGCAGAAAACACAACTCCAAAAATGTGGAAAACTGCCCGAAAATCCATCCTAGCATTCCATGAATCCCCTCATGGCTGCATATCCCAGAATCCCAGAATTCCAGAAGTTAGAAAAACCTCCAGAGTCATCAAATCCAACGTGGGACCAATTCATATCTCATCCCCAGTGCCACATCCAGGAATTCCTTGGACACCTCCAGGGATTGGGAATCCACCGCCATCCAAGGATTCGGCCCTGAGCATCCATAAACTCATGGAAAACCGTTCCTGGCTCAGACTCCATCCCAACGGAATCACCTGCAGCATTCCCAGTCCCGGGCTGGGGTTGCAGCGGGTTCCGGCAGCTTTGTGCCAGGGAATGTCGGGATCCCATCCCATTCCGGGGATTTTTCCCATTGGAAAATTGGATTCCCATTGGATTTTTCCCATTTTTCCCAATGGGATTTTTCCCATTCCGGGGCAGACCCCGGGAGCTCACAAAGACACCCAAGGGAAGCCACGGATCCTTAAATTAATTAAATCCTTAATTTAATTAATCCTTAAATTAACAAAGTTCCTTGGAAGAACCGGAGGTGTCCCAGCTGGATTCCTCAGGGATTCCCAGCAGGAATCCGTCCCAGGATTCCTCAGGGATTCCCAGCAGGAATCACCTCCTCGGTGTGGGGTTTGCTTATTCTGGGGAAGGGCTGAGATCCCAACAGGCGCCTCAATCCTGGGAGCAAATCCAGGCACCTGAGATCCCGCCGGGAATTCATCCCAAGGGGGGATTGACCAGGAGCCGGACCCTCCATCCCTTGGGATCTGGGATGCTGGACCCTCCTTTCTTTGGGATCTGGGAGCCAGACCCTTCATCCCTGGGGATCCCAGGAGCTGGATCCTACATCCTTTGGGATTCAGGGAGCCGGACCCTCCATCCCTCAGGATTTGGGGAGCTAGACCCTCCATCCATTGGGATCCGGGGAGCTGGACCCTCCTTCCTTTGGGATCTGGGGAGCTGGACTGTCCATCCCTAAGGATCCAGGAGCTGGACCCTCCATCCCTGAGAATCTGGGAGCTGGTCCCCTCCATCCCTGAGGATCCCAGGAGCTGGACCCTCCATCCATTGGGATCCAGGGAGCTGGACACTCCATCCCTTAGGATTTGGGAGCCGGACCCTCCATCTCTAGGGATCCCAGGAGCTGGACCCTCCTTCCTATGGGATCTGGGGAGCCGGACCCTCCATCCCTGAGGATATGAGCAGCCAGACCCTCCTTCCTTTGGGATCTGGGGAGCTGGACTCTCCATCCTTTGGGATCTGGGCAACCAGACCCTTCATCCTTTGGGATCTGGGAGCCGGACCCTCCATCCTTTGGGATCAGCATGGAATGCCATTTTCCCTCCATGTTCTCTGTTCCTGGAACTCCATCCCTTTCCTGGATCACCAGAACCTTCCAGTGACCACCAGGATCCCATTTTTTCCTCGAGCTGAGCGAGGCCTGACCTGCATCCAGACCCTCCATCCCTCGGGATCAGCATGGAATGCCATTTCCCTCCATGTGCTCCATTCCTGGAAATCCATCCCTTTCCTGGACCACCAGGATCCCGTTTTTTCCCAAAGCTGATCCATGGATCCCCCAGCAAGGCCTGACCTGCATCCAGACCCTAAATCCCTTGGGATCAGCATGGAATGACATTTCCCTCCATGTTCTCCATTCCTGGAACTCCATCCCTTTCCTGGATCACCAGAATCTTCCAGTGACCACCAGGATCCCATTTTTTTCCCCGGACCTATTCCACGGATCCTCCACGGGCAGGAGATGCCTCTTTAGAGCAAAACTGCAACGACGCTGCCCTTTCCCTCAATCCCACAATCAATCCCAAAATCCCAAAATCCCACGGCACCTGCGGAAGCTCCTCTCCGCGGGCTGCTGGTTGGATTTCCCAGCGGGAATGTCAGAGCCGTGCCGGTGGCCGGACAGGAGGCTGTCGGTCTCCAGGGAGAATTGTCCGTCCCCTTCCGAGTGCACGCTGGGAGTCTCCAGGAATTCCTTATCATTCCAGGTGCCCACGGTCCCGTCCAGAGCCTGGTACCGGATCTCGATGGAGATGCTGGTCTGGAACACAGGAAAACAACGGAATTCCTGGGAAACCCAAAAAGCGGGAAGAGCTTCGGATTTTGGGTGTTTTAGCTTGGCTGATCACAAAGTTTCTCCCAAAGTTTTGCGGTTCCGTGGGAGTTCATCCTGATGCTTTTGCCCCGCTGGCCAAAATCCTTCTAAAAACTCAAAATCCTTCTAAAAAATTTAGACAAAGGAAAAAAAAGCCAGAAAAACCCATCCTTATCCTAAAAAAAAAAAAAAAGTCTCTTTTGAAAAGGCGACACCTGCTGCCTAAACTTTTGGCTGGAGAGGGATCTGACCATGGTCCTGAAACGCCGGGAATTTCAGATTTTCACTGAACATTCCCAGGGATCCAGGGATATCCAGGCGAATGCTAGAGAGAGAGAGGAGCCCAGACCCACGCCGCCGGAATCCTCTTCCAATCCCACACTACCAGTCCCAGCCTTTCCCGGGACACCTAACTCTCTCAGCCACATCCCCGCCTCACAGCTACTCACCAATTTTCTTCTAAAAAAGATCCCCCAACCAAATTACAGGGACAGCCCTCACCAGACACATCATGCCCAAAATATCATGCCACCCACCCGTACCCAGAGCTAAAGCCCACCCAACAACACAAACAAATCAACAGACTCAGACCCACTCCAAACACCCTCAACCACCCAAAAACAAACACACAACCAACACCCCCACCACAAACACACCAGAAATCCAGCACATCAAAGCAACCAAAAACGCATCAACACAACTAAGAAAACAAAACAACGTAAAGGAAAATTATCCAAACATTACACACAAACACTTCACAAATAATCTCATCACTAGCTCCCAGACACCAAAAAAAAAAACAACAAATCAAACATAGCACCTCCCTACCGGCTTACATACGCGCTAAGCCAGCGTAGGTCGAAGACACACCAACAAATAAAATAGCAACAAAACAAAAAGACTGGACAACCAAAAACACACACACCAACCCACCCAACCCAAGCCTACATCCACCCAAACCAACCAACACCCCTCAAACCACCAAACCACTAAACAACAAACCTAAAACACACAAAAATATCACCTCACAAAAATGAACAAAACAAACAAAACTACAAAAAACAACCAAACGCACTACAAAGACTTCCAAAAAAGAATTAACAGATAAGTTCAAACATAAAATAAAATTAACAAAACAGAATAAAATCCTAAACATTAACTAAAAGATCAATAGCCATACACAAACCACAACAAACACTCTGCAAAGCCCCATTCAGCCAAAAATACAGAACCCTCAAAAACCCAATAAGGATTTAAACAAATCAAAGTCAAGAAAACTTTACAAATTTCTTCCTTTATCACAAACCCAAAAAACAAAACATCCCTCACCCTTCCACACACACCTCCACAGACCACCATCCCTCCAACCATCCTTGACAATCCATCCCCACACCTCTACATTCCAGCTTCCTCACAGAAAATCTGCCCAATTAATCCCACACCCTGCCTCTGTCAAAAACCACCTTTCCTACCCCACTCAACCAACTCCTCTCCACTTCTAGACCTTAAGCACAACTCTAATTCCCAAACCTCTTCCCTAACCCTCACTCCCACCCCAAAACCCACCCTACAACTAATTCCTATAATACAATCCTAAATACACATAACAAAAACAACAAATCACACCCAAAAAAACAAACAAAACCACCCACACAAGCCAAATCATAAAAAAAACGCCCAAAAAACCACAAACTCAACTAATACCCCCTTATCCTCACATAAACCATTAAACAATATTCCAACACTTTACACACTTCTTCATAACGTCAGACTATTACACTATCACTATGACAATCTACAAAACTTCACAATCACAATCTGAACCATACAATAATCACTACACTCCAGCCAACCCCCCTTCATAAAAATATTCTCACTACTACAATACCATCAATATACAAACTCAAACTAATAACACTACCTTACAAATTTTCACCAAATCCCTATATGAATACTGCAAAACTGCAAAACAAATTACATACAATAATAAGACACCCCCTGTTCACTACATCATCAGCTAAAAAAATCCAAATCCTATCATCCATTCAGGTCCCAAACTAAAATCAAAAAAAAACCAGATTAACCACTAAACTCCTCATTATCAACATAAACTAAAAATCAAAAAATCAAACTACAATTCAATGCTCCAAATATCAACAATAAAATAAAATACAAACAGTTCAACAATACAATTAACCCACAAGCACACTACACCAATAAACATAAATCAGCACCACATACCCCATCTCTGCGAACAACACAATCAACTTAATAAAATCACTTCAGATTAATAAATACATGTAAGAAAACTATCATTTAAAATCTTTTCTTTCTACACACTCAGAAACCAACAGTCATCACCCATTAAGACAACATTCATTAATCGACACTAACATAAATACTAAATGACTCAAACCATTCATCTACATCTCAACAATCCAAACCTCCACTATTCAAGCTCACAAAATCACTATTTATTCATATTCACCCTCCTCATAACACTTTCAATTAAACTTTCTCAAATGATACTCTTTTAGACCATTATGCCCGCCCAAAAATCGTTATAAACTTCAACTGATTACCCAGTAAACATGCCCCAAACATCCCTCTATTCACAGTATTTATCCTGTAATAACAGACCTCTTCGATACCCTTATTTAAGATCCATTATAAAAATAAAATTTAAAGAAATTAACTCCAACTCTCAGATCTCCATTTCAAATCTTCATCACTGACATATAACAACAGCATCCAGAGCAAGCCTTCACACAAAAAACTCTCCACGGCAACATGCGATTCCACCAAAAACATAAACATCTAATTCTGATAACATATAATAAATCATTATACCACCAAAAATATACAAACCCAATTTCTACACAAGTCTTATCTATTAATACATAACATACACAAACACCACATAGCAACACTTAACAATCTCTATTTACCAACACTATAGCAACATTTCTTTTAACCTCATAACACATATAACACAATTATTCTTTACACTTTACCCATTTAAACTTATACCTTTCAAACCAAATCAATCCCAATCAATCCCAAATTAATTCATAAACAACTAAAAATATCCTTATTACTCACGTCAACCATACTTACTATATAACCATAATTTTTAATCTCCACAACAAAACCTAAAAAAAAAAATTCACTCCTTTTCTTTTAAATACAGCAAAACTTGAAATGTCCTTAAAATCTATATCTGATAAAAACCTCCCAGAATTAACAACCAAAATAAAATAAAACCACACAGTCTTTTCAAGACACTATTTTACAAATCCAACTCTTTTTTCCAATCCCCTTTCCATTGCAGCTAACACCCTGTCCACAGCCCACCTCCAATCCCAACTCCTTTTAACACTCCAATTATAACCACACCTTTGCTTCATCACACCCTATTCATCCCATCCATCCACATGAACTCTAACCTATCTAAACCCACATTCCTCATTTTAACCCACCACTTTCCCAGCATCACAACCTTAATTACCCCTAAATATTAATTCTAAAAAGAACCATACAAAATAATAAAATTAACTAATTACAAAAAACCAAAAATACATCCCATGATACATCTACCCTTTCAACCATCATACTCCCCACGCTGAACTCCATACCTTCTCTTCCTACATAATCCATATCCTCCGTTAAGTCCTCCCCTTCCTATCACATATTTTCTTCACATCATCTCATAAGCTCTCTCATAACCCCACCTTGCAACCAAAGAATAACCAACACCCTCTGAACCACCCCTCACCACAACCTTACCCTATCACCTTATCCCAACACAACACCCCTATAACTCGAACACATTTGAACTAAACATTAAACACACAACATTCCCATTCCATTTAAATTCATTCACCTAAAAAACAATCTTCTTCCCACACATACCCTCCATATTCCACCGCCTCCCAACTCCAAAAACATACATCGCATTCCACACCTCTTCCACCCCCCTTCCTTTCTAATTCACACACAAGCCCCAGATCGGATCCATCCCCACCCCGACTCCTCCCTGCAAGGAATTTCGGGATCCAGGCCTTCCCTGGCAATCTCGGCACTCCAGGAAGGTCTCCTTCCTTTTCCATCCCCGACTTCCATCCCAATCCCTCGCCATGGATTCGGAGCCTCCTCCATCCCACAATCCCGCCATGGTTGGGATGGGATTCCCAGCTTCCATCCCATCCCCATTGCAGCCCGACCACGATCAAACCCAATCCCACTGCTGGACATTTCCCTGGGAATTCCAGCCCAGCCAGGAATTCCTTCCCAAGATCCCAAATCCTATTTCCATCTGAACCTCCTTGAATGAACCAACCCTGAGTAAGTTCCTCTCCTTTTCCATGCAAACATTCCCAAATTTCTCCGGGATGCAGCAAATTCAGGCTGGCAGCTCTCAAGGCCTTTTCTCCCTAAAATCTTTCCCTTTTTCTCCCTAAAATCTTCCATTTTTCCACTAAAATCTTCTCTTCTTTTCCTAAAATCTTTCCTTTTTTCCCCCTAAAATATCTCACTTTTTTCCCTGAAATCCTTCCTTTTTCTCTCTCAAATCTTTCCAATTCATCCCTCAAAACTTTCCTTTTTCTCCCTAAAACCTTCCCATTTTCCCCCTTGTATCTTTCCATTTTTTCCTAAAATCTTCTCTTTTTCTCCCTAAAATATTCCTTTTTTCTCTCGCTCAATTTCCAATTTCCACAAAATTTCCTTTTTTTCTAAATCTTCTCTTTTTTTCACCTAAAATCTTCATTTTTTTTCTCCCAAAATATCTCCTTTTTTCCCTGAATCCTTCCTTTTTTCTCATCTCAATCTTTCCCAAATTTCCTCCCACCAACTCTTCCCCTATTTCTTCTCCTTCTAAAACCCTTAACCATTTTCCCTCTTAATATCTTCTCCACTAATTTTTCCCCTAAAATCTTCTTCCAAAATCCCATTTTCTCCCTACAATCTTCCCTCCTTTCTACTCTAAAACTTCATTTTCCTTATCCTTCTTTCTTCTCCACCCAAAACTTTCTCCCTAAAATCTTTCCTTCCCTCCCATTCCCTTTTTCTCCCTAAAACCTTCCCATTTTCCCCCTTGTATCTTTCCATTTTTCCTAAAATCTTCTCTTTTTCTCCCTAAAATATTTCTTTATTTCTCTCTCAAATCCTCCCTTTTACTCCCTCAAATCTTTCCCTTATCTTCCTAAAATCTTCCCTTTTTGTCCCTAAAATTTTTCAATTTTTCTCCCTCAAATCTTCCCTTTTTCTTACTAAAATCTTTCTTTTCTCCTCTCTCAAATCTTTCCTTTTTTCTCTCAAATCTTCCCTTTTTCTCCCTAATTTTTTTCCATTTTTCCCTCAAATCTTTCCCTTTCCTCTCTCAAATCTTCCAATTTTCTCCCTAAATCTTCCCTTTTACTCCCTAAAATATTTCCTTTTTGTCTCTCAAACCTTCCAATTTTTTTCCCTCAAATCTTTCCTTTTTCCCCCAAATTCTCCTGGATTGCAAATGGAATCAAATTTCTGGGAGTTCATCTCATTCCTTTTGCCCCAGTGGCCAAAATCTTTCAAAAGCTCAGATTTGGGAAAAAAAAAAAAAAGGGAAAAAGACAAGACAAAAAAATCCCTCTCCTAAAAAAAGTCTCTTTTGACAAGGCAACAGCTGCTCTGAGATCAAAGTACAAGAAAAGAGCAATTTCCACCTCCACTCTGCTTCCATGGAGAAATTATCTGTTATTTCAGAGTAAAAAATAATGGGTTTTAGATAAAAAACAAAAAAAAAAAAAAAACAAAAAAAAAAAAGAGAGAAAAATTATAAAAAATGGGGACATTCCCTACAGAAATCCCCATTTTTCTGTGTTTCTGAGCCTCCCCACCCACTCCACCCGGAAAAGCTGGAAAATTCAGGATTTGGGAAGGCAGCAAAAATTCCGTGGGGAATTCTGTGAGATCTGCACGTGAGGGTGACTCAGCCCCAGCTGGAACGGAGCTCTGGGGGAAGCTTTTGATGGATTTTTTTGTTTCTTCTCCTCTTTTTTTTGGTCAAAATCTAAATTTGAGTCAATCACACCCAATTTCCCCTCCCCCCTTGATGTTTGAGAACGTCAAAAAAAAACCAGGGAATGAGGAGAAAAAACAATGATTGACATTGGAATATTTGGACTTTGACATTTTCAAGGATTTGGGGTTAAAAATCTCCTTTCCTGGAGATTTAAGAGTTAAAAAAAATCCTCTCAAGGCAGGAAAAATTCAGGATATAACAAAGTGAAGGATGAGTGGGATCATCCCATGGAAGGGCAATTAAGAGGAGTGGGCTGAAATCAGGAGAAATTCCCGTTGGAAACAATGGAAATGCAAAAAAAAAATGGAAAAGGAGAAAATTCCCTGCGGGGCTGGTGGGGGTTGATCTGTCCCTGGGAACTTTAAATGGATTTTTTATGGATTTTTTTTTTTTTTTCCCTGCTGCTCGAGGAAAAATTAATTCGGAGCCATCCTGGTTTTTATGTCGTAAAAGATTGGATGCAGCCGGAATTTTGCTCCAGGCTTCAGCGTTCCCGGAGTTTTTAATCTTCTGGACAAGGCAATAAAGTCGGGAGGAAGGGAGGGAGCTGCCAGGGACGGATTTGAGCCAGCCCGGAAAAATAAAATCCATTTCCAATATTTATTTGGGGTTTGACTGTGGGGAAAAAAAAATGAGGCTGTTCCCAGAAAATGCTTTGGGATGGGTGGGAAGGGATCTTAAAGTTCATCCTGATCCAATCCCAGCACTTCCCAAAATCCTGGGGGGATCCAAATCTATCCTGGGACATTCCCAGAATCCCAAATCCATCCTGTGACACTCCCTGGGAATTCCAGCCCAGCCACGAATTCCTTCCCAAGATCCCTCTGGAGAAGCTTTAAGGTCCCTTCCCACCCAAACCATTCCATGATTCCAGGAGGAAGGGTAATGGTTGGGATGGGATTCATTCAGAGGGATTTTTATGGAAGTTGGAGATGTAAAAAGGAGGAAAAGGGAAGGAAGACCCTTTCTGGAGTCTCGGAATTCCAAATGATCCCCCTCATTCCTGAAATTCCTTCTCAGAGAGGATTTGGGGTGGGGGTGGGGTCAATCTCAAGCTGGGAATGATGGGAATGTTCCTCTGGATTTGGGAACGATCCAGGGAATGCTTGGAGCCCCTTCCTGATCCTAAAGGAGCTCTGGGAGAGCTGGAGAGGGATTTGGGATAAGGGATGGAGGGACGAGACACTGGGAATAGATTCCAATGGGAAAGGGGGGATTTATTGGGATCCTGGGAAGGAATTCCCGGCCGGGCTGGAATTCCCAGGGAATGTCCCAGGATGGATTTGGGATCCCCCCAGGATCGGGGGAGGTGTCAGGGCTGCAATGGGATGGGATTTGAGGTCCTTTCCCACCCAAATTATTCCGAGATTCAGCGATTCCATCCTGGGCTCTGGTTCTCCCTCTCCATGCTCGGATTTAACCGGATCCATCTCTGCTTTTTCCCTTCCCAAACTTCCCAATTTTCCCAAATTTCTCCGATCCAGGATTCTCAAGATCCTCAGGACATTCCTGGCTGCCTCAACCCTCCAAACTGGGATCAAAGCCAGGCTGAGAATCCGGGAATCCGGGTGGGAACTCCGATATCCCTGTTCCCAAATCCCCAAATTTCGGGAATTTTGGGGAATTTCGGGAATTTCGGTGACCCACCTGTAGGGCAGAGTTGTTCTCGTCGATGAGCGCGTCCGTCACCTCCAGCTGCCCTTCAGCCACCACCTTCTGCAGCACCATCCGGAATGTTCCGATGAGCCTGCAACGACACGAAATCCCGGGAATTTTCTGCTCCTCATGGGAGCTGTGCCCGGATCTGATTCCCGTTTTCCTCAGGAAGAGGGAGAGGGGAGATCCCAAATCAGGGAGCAGCGGGAATTGTGGAAAAAGGAGGAGCTGCGGGAGGAGCCGTTTTGTGGGAATGTTGGTGGGATGAGGGAAGGAGATTTGGGAAGCATCGGTTTGAATTCCTGGGATGTAACTGAGGGATCCCAAAATGAGGGATCCCAAATTGAGGGATTCCATCCCAAATGGAACAGAGGAATCCCATTGGATGGAGGTTTCCATCCCAAATGGAATTCAGGGATCCCAAACCAGCCTTTTTCATCCCAAATGAAACTGAGGATCCCAAACCAGCTTTTTCATCCCAAATGGAACTGAGGCATCCCAAACTGAGGGATTCCATCCCAAATGGAACAGAGGAATCCCATTGGATGGAGGTTTCCATCCCAAATGGAACTGAGGGATCCCACATTGAGGGATTCCATCCCAAATGGAACGGAGCGATCCCATTGGATGGCGGTTTCCATCCCAAATGGAACTCAGGGATCCCAAATCAGCTTTTTCATCCCAAATGGAACTAAGCGATCCCAAACCGACCTTTCCCATCCTAAATGGAACTCAGGGATCCCAAACCAGCCTTTCCTATCCCAAATGGAACTGAGCAATCCCATTGGATGGCTGTTTCCATCTCAAATGGAACTGAGGAATCCCAAACTCAAGGATTCCATCCAGAGTGTAACTGAGGGATCCCAAACCAGCTGCTTCCATCCCAAATGGAACAGAGGGATCCCAAACTGAGGGGTTCCATCCCAAATGGAACAGAGGGATCCCAAATCAACCTTTCCCATCCCAAATGGAACTGAGGAATCCCAAACTGAGGAATCCCAAACTGAGGGATTCCAAACTGAAGGATTCCATCCAGAGTGGAACTGAAGGATCCCAAACCAGCTGCTTCCATCCCAAATGGAACAGAAGGATCCCAAACTGAGGGATTCCACCCCAAATGGAACTGAGGGATCCCAAACTGATTTCCAGGGAAGGGCCTGGATCCTGAAATTCCTTGGCAGGGAGGAGTCGGGGTGGGGATGGATCCGATCTGGGGCTGGGAGAGCCGGGAATGGAGGGAATTCCCTGGGAAAGGGCGGATTTATTGGGAACTTGGGAAGGAATTCCCGGCCAGGCTGCAATTCCCAGGGAAGCTGCAGGAACATTCCAGGCCGGGTCGGATTCGGTTTGGAGCATCCCGAGATTGCAATGGGATCATCCTAAAGTTCTCTTCCCACCCAAACCATTCCATAAATCCCTGACAAAAGCAGGGAATTCTGAGCCATTCCAAACCCTGCAGCGCAAGATAAACGGAATCTCGGGAAGGAATTCCCATCTGGGAGCAATTCCTGGCACCAATTCTCTCTCCTTCCTCGGATCCTTTCCCCGACAGGATCCGGGCGGGACGGAATTAAATAATTCAGGATTGGTTTGTGGCGCCGCTCGATTCCCGGCGTTCCATAATTCATCAGGGCCCCGCTCCCGCCCTTCCCCCCGGCGCTTCCGATGGAAAAAAGGGAAATTTTCTGGGTCAGACAGTTTTTATCGTCCCCGAGCGGCGGCTCCGGTTTCCAGCCCCGGACAGGGCGGGTCCGTACTCAGAGATGGCTCAAACTCTGGGAGCGGGGAGTTAAAGATGCTGCAGATCCCAGGATTAGGGAGTCCGGGATGTTCCAAATCCTGGGATGGTCCAAACTCTGGGAGGAGGGAGACGGGGATGATCCAAATCCTGGGATGATCCAAAAACCGGGATCAGGAAGTCTGGGGTGATCCAGATCCTGGGATGATCCAAATCCTGGGAGCAGGGAGACAGGGATGATCCAAATCCTGGGATCAGGCAGTTCAGGATGCTCCAAATCCCAGGATCAGGAAATCTAGGATACTCCAAATTCCGGGATCAGGGAGTTGAGGATGCTCCAAATGCTAGGATGCTCCAAATCCCGAGATCAGGGAATCAGTAATGATTTAAATCCAAGGGATCAGGGAGTCAGGGATGCTCCAAATCCTGGGATCAGGGAGTCGGGGATGATCTGAATCCCAGGATCAGGAAATTCAGGATACTCCAAATCCTGGGATCAGGAGTTGAGGATGCCACAAACCCCAGGATGCTCCATATTCTGGGAAAGTCCAAATCCCGGGATCAGGGAGTCAAAGATGCCCCAAACCCCAGGATGCTCTGAACCCCGGGATCAGGGAATTGGGGATGATCCCAATCCTGGGATGCTCCAAATCCTGGGATCAGGGAGTCAGGGATGATCCAAATCCCGGGATCAGGGAGTCAGGGATGATCTAATCCTGGGATCAGGAAATTGGGGATACTCCAAATCCCGGGATCAGGGACTCAGGGATGTTCCAAATCCTGGGATAAGGGAGTTGAGGATACTGCAAATCCCAGGTGCTCCAAATCCCAGGATCAGGGAGTCAGAGATGCTCCTCCATTCCAGGGATGCTCCAAATCCTGGGATCAGAGAGTCTGGGATAATCCAAACCCCAGGATCAGGGAGTTGAGGATGCTGCAAATTCCAGGATGCTCCAAATACCGGGATCAAGGAGCCTGGGATGCTCCAAATCCTGGGATCGGGAAATCTGGGATACTCCAAATCCTGGGATCAGGGAGTTTGGGATAATCCAAATCCTGGGATCAGGGGAGTCTGGGATGCTCCAATCCTGGGATCAGGAAATCCAGGATACTCCAGATCCTGGGATCAAAGAGTTGAGGATGCTGCAACCCCCAGGATACTCCAAATCCCGGGATCAGGGTGTCCCGATTGAAAACAGGAAATCCCATTTTCCCTCCTCTGCTCCCTCAGCCCTCAGATGGATCCATGGGAAAATTCTGCTCCTGCAAATTTTTAACCCCAAATTCTCGAAAATATGAAAATCCAAATATTCCAATGTCGATCCTTGTTTTTCCTCCTCATTCCCTGGGGTTTTTTTGACTTTCTCAAACATCAAGGGGGGAGGGGAAATTGGGTATGATTGACTCAAATTTAAATTTTGGCCCAAAAAAAAACCAAAAGGAGAAGGAAAAAAAAAAATCCATCAAAACCTCATGGAGTTTATCCGACCTTTATCCCTCTCCGTCTGCTTCATCCGGGATTTTCCGACTCCGCGGAATCAGCGCTTCCCAAATCATTTCCCTCCTAATTATCCCCTTCCCTGCGCTTACAGGAGCCTTAATTAGTCCGGGTTTAATTTCCCCTGGAATACCTGGAGAAACGTGGGACTCTTCGGTTGTTCTGGATATTAAACGTTGCTCCAGACTAATTTTTTTTGTTGTTGTTTTTTGTTTTGTTTTGTTTTTTCTTTTTTCCAGGAAATTCTTGAGAAATTTCCCATTAAATGTAAACGGATTTTGGTTTTTTTGGAAGAAGGAAACAGGATAATGAGTGAAGTCAGCTCCGGGAATGGGAATATCCTGCCAGGAAAATAATTTGGGATGAGATTCCCAAGGGGGCAGTTTGGGATTGGTTTCACTCCGAGTTTTGATCCAGAATTTAAAAATTTCACAAAATCTGATGAGGTTGGAGCTGAGGGGGTCCCACATGGGGCTGGGGTCTGCACCGACCCAAGATTTCATTTTTTAAAAATTTTTCCACTCTCCTGCTCCAATCCCAGATTTCATTTTTTCCATTCTCAGGCTCCAAATCCTAACCCTAAAAATTTACATAAATTCTAAATTATTTAGAATATTTAGAACCAACCCCAGATTTCATTTTTTCCATTCTCCCACTCCGACCCCAGATTTCATTTTTAAATTTTTTTTTCCATTCTCCTGGAGAAAAAAAAGTCACTGTCAGAAGAGGGCAACTTCTACACAATCTATAATCTGTCAGAAACAAATCCACCAGCAACCAGCTGCTGCTGGTATTTGATATCAGCTGGGAAAGCCATCAGGAAGCTTTGATTGTTCATTTTTAAATTTTTTTTTCCATTCTCCTGCTCTAATCCCACATTTCATTTTTTCCATTCTCCCACTCTGACCCCAGATCTCATTTTTTAAATTTTTTTCCATTCTCCTTCTCCAATCCCAGATTTCATTTTTTAAAATTTTTTCCATTCTCCCGCTCCAATCCCAGATTTCATTTTTTTCCCATTTTCACACTCCGACCCCAGATTTCATTTTTTCATTCTCTCGCTCCTAACCCTAACCCTAATCCCAACCCTAACTCTAACCCTATCCCTATACCAAAAAATTAAAAAAATTCTAAATTTTTTAGAATATTTAGAATTATCTAGAACCGACCCCAGATTTCATTCTTTCCATTCTCCTGCTCCAACCCCAGATTTCATTTTTTCCATTCTCCCACTCTGACCCCAGATTTCTTTTTTTTTTTCATTTTTTCCATTCTCCTGCTCCAATCCCAGATTTGTGTCCCTGGCAGGTCCCTCCTCTGCGGGATCGATTTTCCAGAGGAAAATTAAAAATTATCGGTGCCCCTGCTCTGATTCTGGTCGGGAATGTGGATTTGGGGGCGGATTTCCTGGATTTTGTGGTCATTTCTTTGGATTTGAAGGGATTTCCTTGGATTTTGGGGGAATTTCCTTGCATTTGGGGGCATTTCTTTGGATTTTGGGGGGATTTCTTTGGATTTCTGAGGGGGGATTTCCTTGGATTGGGGGAAATTCCTGCTTTTTGGAGGGATTTCCTTGGTTTTCTGGGGATTTCCTGAATTTTGGTGGAATTTCTTTGGATTTGGGGAATTTCCTTGATTTTTGCGGAGATTTCCTTGGATTTGGGGGGAATTTCCTTGATTTGGGGGGAATTTCTGAAAATTGTGGTGATTTCCCTGTATTTGGGGAATTTCCTGCATTTTGGGGGAATTTCCTTGGATTTGGGGAATTTCTTTAGATTTGCGAGGGAGATTTCCTGGATTTTGTGGGCATTTCTTTGGATTTGTGGTAATTTCTTTGGATTTGGGGGGATTTCCTTGGATTTCGGGGAATTTCTTTGGATTTCTGAGGGAGATTTCCTGCATTTTGGAGGGATTTCCTTGGATTTGTGGGGATTTCCTGTATTTTGGGGAGATTTCCTTGATTTTGGGGAGATTTCTTTGGATTTGGGGGAATTTCTTTGGATTTGTGGGGATTTCCTTGGATTTGGGGAGAATTTCTTGTATTGTGGGGAGATTTCCTTGGATTTGGGGGGAGATTCCCAGCCCAGGATGGATTTTTGGGATTCCAGGGCCCATTTTGGGAGCTTGGGAGACTTTCCCGACATCCAACCCTTTTCCTGGGATATTCCCGGGATTCAGGGGCAGCCACAGATTCCTGGGAATTCCAGCCCAGCCAGGAATTCCTTCCCAAGATCCCAAATCCAATTTCTGTCTGAACCTCCCTGGATGAGCCAACTCCGAGTAAATTCCTCTCTTTTTTTTTTATGTGGACATTCCCAAATTTCTCCAGGATGCAGCAAATTCAGGCTGGGAGCTCTCAAGGTTTTTTCTCCCTAAAATTTTCCTTTTTCTCTCAAAAATCTTCCCTTTTTCCCTCCCAAAAATCTTTCCTTTTCTTCCTCAAATTTTTCCCTTTTTCCCCTAAAATCTTCCTTTTTTCTCCCTCAAATCTTTCCTTTTCTCCCTCAAGCATTCCCTTTTCCTCCCTCAAATTTTTCCCCTTTTCCCCTAAAATCTTGCCCTTTTCTCCCTAAAATCTTTCCCTTTTCCTCCCTCAAATCTTCCCCTTTTTTCCCTCAAACATTCAGTTTTTCTCCCTCAAATTTTTCCCTTTTCTCCCTAAAATATTCCCTATTCCTCCCTCAAATCTTCCCCTTTTCTCCCTAAAATCTTCCCTTTTTCCCCCTCAAATTTTTCCCCTTCCTCCCTCAAATCTTCCCCTTTTCCCCCTCAAACATTTCCTTCTCCTCCTCAATTTTTTCCTTTTCCTCCCTGAACTTTTTTCCTTTTCTCCCTCAAATATTCCCTTTTCCTCCCTAAAATCTTTCCCTTTTTCCCAAAAATCTTCCCTTTTTCTCCCTCAACTTTTTTCCTTTTCTCCCTAAAATCTTCTCTTTTTTCCTCTCAAATCTTCCCTTTTCCTCCCAGAAATCTTTGCTCTTCCTCCCTCAAATCTTCCCTTTTCCTCCCTTAAAATCTTCCCCTTTTCCCCTCAAATCTTCCCCTTTTCTCCCTCAAATCTTCCCATTTTTTCCCCTAAAATCTTCCCTTTTCCTCCTTAATTTTTTTCCCTTTCCTCCCTCAAATTTTTCCCCTTTTTCCCTAAAATCTCCCCTTTCTCCCTAAAATCTCCCTTTTCCACCCCGGTAACGCTCCTGAGGACCCTCCGGAGCCGGGATGAGCCCGGCAGGATCCAGAGGCCAAACATGGATCAAATTCCCATCAATTGTCCATCCGTCCGTCTGTCCGTCCGTCATTCCGGAGGGCTCGGATCGGGTATCCCGCTTTTTTCCAACCCTCCATAATCCATGAATTATTCACGGAGTTCCAGGATCAGATTCCGACCCCGCTGCTCCCAACCCTCCCCCTCCTCCAGCTGGATCTGGATCTGGAGGAGGGGGAGGGTTGGGAACATCCCATAAGGAATGGATGGAATTTATGGGATAGGGAATGTATGGAATAGGGAATTTAGGGACTAGGAATTCCCACTAAAATGGGGCTGAAACTCTCCCTGGTTTGGAGAGGAAATAGAGATTTGGGAACATCCCATAAGGAATACAGGGAATTTATGGAATAGGAAATGTGTGGAGTAGGGAACGTATGGAAATAGGGAATTTATGGAAAAGGAAATCCCATAAAAACAGGGAATTTATAAAATCCCATTAAAACCAGCCCAGAACTCCGGCCCATCCCGGATCCAGCTGGAGGAGGGGGAGGGTTGGGAACATCCCATAAGGAATCAGGGATTGGATATTTATAGGGAAATAGGGGAATTTATGGAATAGGGAATTTATGGAATTCCAGCCCTTCCTCCTTGTCCAGAAATCTAGGAATGAGATGGAAGAGAAGAAAAAGAGAGGAGGGAAAAGGTTGGGAACATCCCATAAGGAATGGATGGAATTTATGGGATAGGGAATGTATGGAATAGGAATTCCCACTAAAATGGGGCTGAAACTCTCCCTGGTTCAGAGAGGAAATAGAGGGTTGGGAACATCCCATAAGGAATACAGGAATGTGAATAGTGTATGGAAATAGGGAATTTATGGAATAAGGAAATCCCATAAAATGGGGAATTTATAAAATCCCATTAAAACCAGCCCAGAACTCCGGCCCATCCCCGATCCAGCTGGAGGAGGGGGAGGGTTGGGAACATCCCATAAGGAATGCAGGGAATTTATGGAATAGCAAATTTATGGCTTAGGGAATTTATGGAAATAGGGAATTCATAGAATAGGAAATCCCATAAAAAACATGGAATTTATAAAATCCCATTAAAACCAGCCCAGAACTCCGGCCCATCCCTTCCTGTACTCCAGCTGGAGAGGGGAGTGTTTGGGAGCAGCGGGGTCGGAATTGATCCTGGAAACCCGTGAATAATCATGGATTATGAGGTTGGAAAAAAGCGGGATACCCGATCCGAGCCTCCGAATGACGGACGGACGAGACGGACGGATGGACAATTGATGGGAATTTGATCCATGTTTGGCCTCTGGATCCTGCCGGCCTCATCCCGGCTCCGAGGTCCTCAGGAGCGTTACCGGGGTGGAAAGGGAATTTTAGGGAGAAAGGGAGATTAGGGAAAAGGGAAAAATTTAGGGAGGAAGGGAAAAAAATTAAGGAGGAAAAGGGAAGATTTAGGGGAAAATGGAAAGATAGGGAGAAAAGGGAATAATTGAGGGAAAAGGGATAGATTTTAAGGAGGAAAAGGCAAAGATTTGAGGGAGGGAAAGCAAAGATTTCTGGGAGAAAAGGAAAGATTGAGAGGAGAAAAGAAGTAAGATTTAGGGAGAAAAGGAAAAATAGTTGAGGG
>VKON01003327.1:179328-201100 GCA_009741485.1 Malurus cyaneus samueli | reverse complement strand
GTTATTAACTGGCAGTGCCCACCCAATGTGTAAAGCAACCCTCAGGGGGGTCAGGAGTGCAGTGAGTCCCCCCCATCCTCCCAAAACCAGACACCAGGCAGAGGCCAGGCTTCCAAAATTCCAGGTGATCCCTTTGCCGAATGATAAAGCCCGAGTTTCCCCCTCTGGAAGCAGCAGCAGCCCTGCCCATCTCCAGCCCATCTCCCGGGAGCGCCCACGGGCGCCGGCAGCATCTCCCCGGAGGCTGCAGCATAACCCAGAACTGCCTCTCCGCTCATCTCTCCTCGATTCAACTCGGCTGTGCACGGCTCAGATCACACGGAACGGCAGCGTGTTCCCGACGAGACTGTCCTGTCACTGTGGGAACGGGCACTGCCACCCCGCTCGGCTGCTCCCGTCACCGGGAGATGCCACCGAGCGAAAGGAAACTTCCCCGGCTGCTGAAACCCCTTTTCCTGACAGAACAACCCCACGGCCTGAGCTCAGCACGCTTTCAATCTCCAAATCCATCAGGGGCGGCCCAGTTCTGCTCTCCCTGAGCTCCCTGAAATTCCTGCTCAAGTCACGGAGCAATCCGGGATACGGGATCGTGCACTTGGAAATCACACGGATGATGCTTCCCGCAAGCAGCGTTTTGTGGGTGAGGCTGACGCTTCAGGGGCGCTCGGGATGGCAGCCTGTGTTCGAGTGAGGGACAGGAGACGGGAAAAGGGGATGGGGAAGGGAGAGGGTGACACAGAAAGGGAAGGGGAACTGTTCTCAGGAGGTTCCGTGCTGATGGCTCCCAGAGCGCGGCAGCAGTGCTGGAGAATCAGCTCTGACATGCCGATGGTCGACACCTTTAAAACCATTTTTTTCCCAGAAATCCTAAAGTCAGGAGATCACCGAAAGCTCCGCTTCCATTCCCTAAGCCAAGCGCATCTCTCGGTGTTACCGGGAGTCACCAGGAAATGCTCCCACCGGGTCAGTCGCAGCCTGGAGCCGAAGGCGAGGACAATCCACGCGTTTATCCGGCTGAACCCCGGATTTGGGGCCGCGGCCGGGATTTGGGGCGGGTGCCGGGGTCAGAGCCGGAGCGCAGCCCCAGACCCGGCCCGAACTCGCGCGGTGCCCGCAACTCGTGCGGTGCCCGGAGCATCCCCGGAGCATCCCCGGAGCATCCCCGGCACCCCGGCACCGCCGCCGGCCCGGGGTCCGACCCCCCGCCCCCGCCCCCGCTCGCCCCCGGCCGCTGACCTGGCGCAGGATGAAGCTGGTGGAGGTTGGTGCTGCGTCCGAGGCTTGAGGCGGCTGCGGCGGGTGGCGGTGCCCCTGGTCACCTGCCCGGGGGGACAAAGCATCAGCGCGGTGTGACGCCCGGCCCGGCCCCGCCGCCACCCCGGTCCCCGCACGCACCGCGGCCATGGCGCCCCGATCCGATCGCCGCTCCCGGCTCCCCCGGCTCCCCCGGCGCTCGGCTCCGGCTCCCGGGCGCAGCGGAGCCGCCGCCGGGGCGGAGCGCCGGGGAGGGGGCGGCGGGCGGGGGCGGCCCCGGGGCGGGCTGCACGGAAAAATCACAGAGCCCGGCCCGGTCCCGGTTCCAGCCGGGATGCGAGAGATGGAGCCCGAGTGCTCCGGGGAGAGAGAGATGGGGATGCTCACCTGAGAAGGGAAGGATCCAGGAGAGCTCAGAGCCCCTTTTGGGGCCTGAAGGGTCCAGGAGAGCTGGAGAGGGACTGGGGCCAAGGGATGGAGGGACAGGAGCCAGGAATGGGTCACACTGCCAGAGGGCAGGGATGGGTGGGATTTGGGAATTGGGAATTGTTCCTGGGAGGGTGGGGAACCCACCTGGCCCTGGCAGTGCCCAAGCCAGGCTGGACACTGGGACAGAGGAGGTGCCTCTGCCCATGGAACAGGATGGGATTTGATGTCTTTCCCCCTCCCCAGAGCAGTTTGGGCTGACTGTGACGAGCAGGGGAGGAGCTGTGGGTGTCCTGGGCAAGCAGCAGCCTCAGCCCACCCCAAACTCCCCAGGCAGCACGACCCCAAAGCCCAGAGCTGGCCAGCCCTTCCCACACCCCGCAGCACCGCCAGCATCAACCTCCAGCCCCGGAGGAGCTGCCATTTGCAGGGCACCGAGGAAAACGGGCTAAACCAGGAGACGACGTGCTGGAAGCTCAAATCCAGCAAGATCTGGAAGAGGGACCTGGATTTCCTGCTTCCCACTCCTGAGCTTCACCTAGAGGCACATTCCACCTCCACCGGGATGAGCAAGAGCAGGAATGCGCACATCTCGAGTGAGCTGAGAGCACACAGCCAGCGCTGCTCAGGCTCCAAACCCCTCCTCCCTCTCCACACACCAAATCCTTCCATTCCTCGGCTGAAGGAGCAGCCTGCTTTCTCTGTCCAAGATGAATGTGGGTCACCGAGGCTGGAGTCTAAATGAGATTATTTTTATATTCAGTTTCATGGTTAAATCGGTGCCAGGAAGGCGATTCTGTTTCAACATTAATCGTGGGTGGTTGATTGCCCAAGGAAAGGTTCTCTGCAGAAACCCCACAGCTGAGATTCAGAAGGAAAACAACCACTTTCCAATAATTCCCCCCCAAAAAAAAAAAAAAAAAAAAATCAGGAATAGGATTTGGCTTTACAAAGGCTGACTTCCAGCCTGAAGTGACCCCAAATCAACCCACTGGGCTCAGCAACTTCAAAGAGCTGTAAAGAAATGATGAAAACACAATTTGTGTGTAAATGACAATTTTTGGGGTTGTTCCCAGGTACGTCCAGCTCCTTGCAGGCATTTTTGGGGTCCATGCAGAGTTCCAGCTGCAGGATTGAAGCACAGGATTCATCCTGGTTTGGGATGAGCCGAATTCTCAGCCACGATCACTTTTGCCTCTTTTCCCAGGGAATTCTCCGGGTGTGTTTGTTAACAAATGTTCTTCGTTCCACTGCCACTTCTCTGTGCGAGCAGTGCCTGGAGCTCTGAGAAAAAATGCATAGATAGAAATAAGGAAAAAAAAAATCATCTTTCTCTCAGGAAATAATCTCTGAGAGAGGACCCAGCACGAGGGACAGAGTCCCAATGACAGGAATCCCCCAAACTCCCCAACACAATGAACACACAACACCAGCACTCAGAGGGTTTCAACAATCTGATTTTTACCATTATTTCTGGAGCCAGGTCCAGAGACAAAGCGTGGGTGACATCAGGTGACAGAGCACAACCCTCAGAGCAATCCTGGGAGGTGACAAATTGAACAGACACGACAGGTCCCCAGCTCACACCAAAGGAAATGGATCTGTTATTGAGATTTAACACCCAAAAAACAAACATATCACAGGAAAGTCTCATCAGAAAGTGGCCCGGGTTCCTATGTTAAGGGTTTTTATGAAAAAGCAGGAGTTCTCCACCCCGAATTCCCGATAGAAAACAGCAGGTAGAAACCTAAGGTAGAAATCTGGAGTCAGAGAAATCCTTTGGCAGCATGTTCAGTTACAATCAGGCCTTAAAAATAAATATGATCATGTGTAGAAGTATGAAGAGAAACACCAACCCCCTCCAAATACACCGGTTTAATAATAATTAAATTATTTTACACTATCTACAAGTTGCATATCACGGAGTTAGGAAGAGAAGAGGCGACAGAAGGACAAATCCTGCTTTTATAAAAGTTCAGGCATGTGTGGAGCTGTGTAGAAAATCTCAGACAAATGAGTATGTACATTATTTATACTTAACAATGAACATCATCAGATCACATCTGGCTGGCTCAATGGAAGTTTTCTCTTGGCCCAAAGCTCAGAAGCCAATAAAAAAACACCAATCTCAATTTCCTACCAAACACGGAGCATTTCTAGGTTTAGTTTGACCACAAAGTGACTTGGAACAAAGTAAATTCCAACAAATAAAAAGCTCCAAACGGTGAGAATTTGGAACAGCAGCATTGAAATCAATCCATTTCCTCAAACAAGGAACAAGTTAGGAAAATAATTCAGTATTGCCACGTGAGTTATCAGTACTGAGATACCTCCAGGGGAAGGATCGTGATAAATTAAAGTATTGGCAAAAGGAAAGACAAAATCCTCCTTCCAAGTGCACACATTTCAATAAAAAGTGATTCAAAGAGCAGGTGCTGAAGACTTTTTGCATAGCACGAGGCTGCAAGGGAAAAAATGTCAAGAGAGCAAATAATTAAATAAAATGGAAAACAAATGGAGGAGGTGCTGAGTGAAGGGTGGGTTCTGTCACTCAGCAGCCCGGGAGTTCCAATTTGGGATGAAATTTATGCACCAAAAATGCTTATTTAGACATCTGGGAGCTTCCTGCTTTTAATTGAGACGTTTTTATCAGTGCCTGGCTTCCATCCTTTCCCAAACCAAGGATTATCACTCACCAGAGGTTGTTAAAGCAGGATAAATATGACCACGCTCCAGTGAGTGGGTAAATAGGAGGATGAAGTGGTTTTTGTTTCAGCACTTGAAACAAGACAAGAAAGCAATCCCACATTCCCAAAGGATAATCCAGCTCATCTGCTCCCTCAGACAAACCCCACCCTTTTCAAAAGTGCATCAGGGAAGAAATTCTTGGACTTCTTTTCTCGGCACCCGTCCCCAGCTCCGAGGCTGTTCCTTCTCGGGATGTGGCTGTGCTTTTCCATGTGTGAGGAGCCCAATCCCACCCCCAGCACGTGGAATGTGCCCAAAATCCCCCTTTTTCTGCAGTCAGTGCTTGTTCACACAGGACAGAGGGGGCAGAGAAAGAAAATCCCAGCGAGGCAGAACCCCCTGGTCCCATGGAGACAATTCCTGTTCCACTCAGCTCATCTGGAAAGGGAACAGGGCAGATCCTCAGGCTTCAGCAGCTTCAAACATTCTCCATCCCCCTCCTTTCCCAAGAGGAATTAGTTACAATCCTCCTTCACTTCTACATCCATCCAGGAAGGAAAACTGGGAAGGATTTGTGCAAGTTCTGCTCAGCACCTGATCCCGAGTGCCCACACAGGCAGCTGGCAGCATCTCGTGCCCGCTCTTCCAAGGAGGAGCCTGGTGCCACCTCTGCCAAGACACCGGGCAATTCTAGGAAAACTTGTTTTCTTCAAGAAAAACGCAGCAGTTCTGTGAATTTCAATTACAGAGGCAGCACATCAAACCCTCTGTTTCTCGCTCGGGTTCCGCGTCCTTCGGCACAGAGAGGCGACTCCAAACTGCAGAGATTCCCTAAAGCCACTGGGATAGAAGGATTACAGGAGACACCAGAGGAGGCAAAGCATCTCAGCATTCTCAAGTTTCCAGAAACACATTGGAAAAGAGAATTATTTTGGGACAATCTTTCGGATTCACAAGTGGGTTTCCTGAAAGCGAGGGGAAAAAAAAAAAAAAAAAAAAAAAGGGACTCGGAGAATCTGGAATTATTTAAACCATCCCTTAATCTAGTTCAGGATGCAAATATGCAAATAATCATCAGAGCTGGTGCTATTTTTACTCTGCATCACCCTAACGCAGCGAGTTGGGTTATTTGAAAGGAAAATGTCCTTTTGATATCCACGAGCAGGATCCACAAAGCCCCGTTAGCTCAGGAGACGATTCCTTCAGAGCAGAGGCTGCTGATGGTAATTTGGTTGCTGCTGGAGCAGGGAGTGAGCGGGATGTGCCACGGGATAAGCTGGTCCTGGGTTGTTCTGGAAGGCTGCCATGTCCACAGAGGCCATTCCCATCTGGTGCTGGGGGAAGGCGGCGCTCGGGAAGGGCTGCGGCAGAGCGGGGTCGGGGCCGGGGCTGTGGGGACACAACACCAACCAAACTGACAGGGATCACCCTTCTGGCAAGCACAAATACCCACAACAACAAACTGCCATCCAAAACACCTGGGAGCTCCCACAGTGCACAAATGGGAAAGAATGGGACCAAAAATGGTCATTTTGGAAGGTATTTCGTGTCTTGCCATCTATAAAAATACAGTTTTTAACAGGGGTCAGCTCTCTGCCAGAGATGATACCCACAGATACCCACAATAACAAACTGCCATCCCAAAACAGCTGGGAGCTCCTACAGTGCACAAATTGGGAAAGAACGGGACCAAAAATGGTCATTTTGGAAGGTATTTTGTGTTTAAAAATTCAGTTTTTAACAGGGGTCAGCTCTCTGCCCAGCACAGATACCCACAACAAACTCCCATCCCAAAACAACCTGGGAGCTTCCACAGTGCACACATTGGAAAAGAAGGGACCAAAAATGGTCATTTTGAAAGTTATTTTGTGTTTAGAAAATACAGTTTTTAACAGGGGTCAGCTCTCTGCCCAGCACAAATACCCACAGATACCCACAACAACAAACTCCCATCCCAAAACAACCTGGGAGCTTCCACAGTGCACACATTGGAAAGAAGGGACCAAAAATAATCATTTTTGAAGGTATTTCGTGTTTTGCCTGCTACAAAATTACAGTTTTAACGGCATGTTCTCAGGTGAAATCAGATCTGGCCTTGCATTTTCCCTCCTGTTACTCCCCCCGTGCTAATAAACAGAATTTCCCAGGAATTCCATACTTCCCATGCCTACAATGTAGCAGGTTTTTATGTTTTTTTGCAGGAAAAATGTCTTCATCTCAAAATCCTTCCAGCAGCTCAATAATTCTACACTTAATTAACTCTTTCTTTTTATTTTACTCTTCTTTTAATTTACTCCTCCTTTTTATTACTCTTCTTTCTAGTTTACTTTTCCTTTTAATTTCTTTTCCTTTTTAATTTACTCTTTTAAATTTACTTTTCCCTTTTAATTTACTCTTCTTTTTGATTTACTCTTCCTTTGTGGTTTACTTTTCCCTTTTAATTTCCTCCTTCCTTTTAATTTACTCTTCCTTCTTAGTTTACTCCTTGTCCCAAGTGCCACATCCAGGTTTTAAATCCAACAGGGATGGGGACTCACTGAGCATCTTTCCATGAAGGAATTTCATCCAATGTCCCCTGCCCCTTTCCTGGGTTCCCTCTTCCTGTCCCTGTTCCCTGGAGCAGATTCCAAATCCCTGGCTGCCCCTTCTGTCAGGGAATTCAGAGAGGGAAAAAATCCTCTGGACCCTTTTTTTCACCCTTTCCGCTCCCTCAGCCTCTCCTGGAGCTCCAGGCCCTGAGGTGTGAGGGAGAACATTCCAAAGGGAACCCAGCACCAGGAGATGCTCCAATCTCACCCATACAGGGGCTGGATTGGGTCAACAGACAGCAAAATGTGTAAATATTCCTTTGGGAGATACCTGGAGAGGAGGAGGAGGAGAAAAAAAAAAGAGGAGGAGGAAAAAAGGAGGAGGAGGAAAAAAAAGGAGAAAAAAAAGAGGAGGAAGAGGAAAAAAAGGAGAGGAGGAGGAAAAAAAGGAGGAGGAGGAGGAGGATGAAGAGAAGCTGAACTTGCACCCCCAGCATCACCAAGAGGTGATGGATGTTCTCACACAACCCCTGCGTGTTTGTTGTTGTTGTTGTTTTTGCTCTCCTCAGGTCACAACTTCTGTCAGTGAAATAAATCCCACCAGAAATCCCATGGAATAAACCCGACACTGCCAGAATTCCAAGGAAAAACACCAAATCCTGCACAGCCACAGGTCCCAAAGGCTGGAAACACCAAAGTTCCCGACAAACACAGGGAATTGTGGATGCTGTGGGTCTGTGCAGTCACGAGCTCACGCTTTGAGCTGCCCTACTTTGTGCCTTATAATTGACTGCTGTCCCCAAAGGGGCTCCTGGCTCTAATTGAGCAGCATCTGCCCCATCCCAGGGACAGCTTTGGGCACCCAGTCCTGGCTCTGAGGCCACACTCGACCCCTTCAGTGCCAGCTCTGTGCCCAGCCGTGGCTGTGCCACCGAATTTGGGTCTGTGCCACCGAATTTGGGTTTGTGCCACCAGCTGGGGATCTCCTGAATGGGAGTCACTCGGGGACAGCAGCGATCCCACCCACTCTGGGGCTTTTTAAACATCATCCCACTCATTTCCAGCCCACCCCTGTGTGTTCTTTCCTCCATTCCTGCTTTCCAGTGTGATATTTCCCACAGAAAAGAAAAAAAATGCAAATCCAAAAGCTCCTCCAAACGTTATTTCCTTCCTAAATTAGATTGAGCAATGGATCGAAACCAAAAATTAAACGCAACCTAATGAAAAGTCAAGTAATGAGTTCAAATCCCAGGGAGCTGCGTCTCTCCTGGCACAGAAGGAAACCAAGGATAGACTTTCCATGGGTTTTGTGGACTTGGGCAAGAAGCTGGAGCTCAGTTTTTAATGTATACAAGATCTGCAAAAGATTTAAACTCCTTTGGGGCATTGATTGCAAACCTCACTGACAGAATTCCGATTTGTTTGTAAATTGGACCTACAGGCATCACAGCGTTACCTGCAGCTAATCCTTTCTGGGGGGACCTCTTGTTCCATTTCTGCTTGTAGAAATGTTCCATTTCTGATTATTGAGAAGAAAAACTTCCCAGAGGGAAGGTGAAGGGCAGGAAAACATCCTGATTTTCCTGTTATTAACTGGCAGTGCCCACCCAATGTGTAAAGCAACCCTCAGGGGGGTCAGGAGTGCAGTGAGTCCCCCCCATCCTCCCAAAACCAGACACCAGGCAGAGGCCAGGCTTCCAAAATTCCAGGTGATCCCTTTGCCGAATGATAAAGCCCGAGTTTCCCCCTCTGGAAGCAGCAGCAGCCCTGCCCATCTCCAGCCCATCTCCCGGGAGCGCCCACGGGCGCCGGCAGCGGCTCCCCGGAGGCTGCAGCATAACCCAGAACTGCCTCTCCGCTCATCTCTCCTCGATTCAACTCGGCTGTGCACGGCTCAGATCACACGGAACGGCAGCGTGTTCCCGACGAGACTGTCCTGTCACTGTGGGAACGGGCACTGCCACCCCGCTCGGCTGCTCCCGTCACCGGGAGATGCCACCGAGCGAAAGGAAACTTCCCCGGCTCGCTGAAACCCCTTTTCCTGACAGAACAACCCCACGGCCTGAGCTCAGCACGCTTTCAATCCCCAAATCCATCAGGGGCGGCCCAGTTCTGCTCTCCCTGAGCTCCCTGAAATTCCTGCTCAAGTCACGGAGCAATCCGGGATACGGGATCGTGCGACTACTGGAAATCACACGGATGATGCTTCCCGCAAGCAGCGTTTTGTGGGTGAGGCTGACGCTTCAGGGGCGCTCGGGATGGCAGCCTGTGTTTGAGCGAGGGACAGGAGACGGGGAAAGGGGATGGGGAAGGGAGAGGGTGACACAGAAAGGGAAGGGGAACTGTTCTCAGGAGGTTCCGTGCTGATGGCTCCCAGAGCGCGGCAGCAGTGCTGGAGAATCAGCTCTGACATGCCGATGGTCGACACCTTTAAAACCATTTTTTTCCCAGAAATCCTAAAGTCAGGAGATCACCGAAACCTCCGCTTTCATTCCCTAAGCCAAGCGCATCTCTCGGTGTTACCGGGAGTCACCAGGAAATGCTCCCACCGGGTCAGTCGCAGCCTGGAGCCGAAGGCGAGGACAATCCACGCGTTTATCCGGCTGAACCCCGGATTTGGGGCCGCGGCCGGGATTTGGGGCGGGTGCCGGGGTCAGAGCCCGGAGCGCAGCCCCAGACCCGGCCCGAACTCGCCGGTGCCCGCAACTCGTGCGGTGCCCGGAGCATCCCCGGAGCATCCCCGAGCATCCCCGGCACCGGCACGCCCCCCGGCCCGGGGGTCCCGACCCCTCGCCCCGCCCCCCCGCCGCCCCGGCCGCTGACCTGGCGCAGGTGAAGCTGTGGAGGTGGTGCTGCCGTCCGAGCGCTTGAGCGGCTGCGGCGGGTGGCGGTGCCCCTGGTCACCTGCCGGGGGGACAAAAGATCAGCGGGTGTGAGCGCCCGCCCGCCCCGCGCCACCCCCGGTCCCGCACGCACCGCGGCCATGGCGCCCCGATCGATCGCCGCTCCCCGGCTCCCCCGGCTCCCCGGCTGCGTCCGGCCGGCTCCGGGCGCAGCGGAGCCGCCGCCGGGGGGAGCGCGCTGGGGAGGGGCGGCGGGCGGGGGGCGCCCCGGGGCGGGGCTGGCACGGAAAAATCACAGAGCCCGGCCCGGTCCCGGTTCCAGCCGGGATGCGAGAGATGGAGCCCGAGTGCTCCGGGGAGAGAGAGATGGGGATGCTCACCTGGAGAAGGAAGGATCCAGGGAGAGCTCAGAGCCCTTTTGGGGCTGAAGGGGCCAGGAGAGCTGGAGAGGGACTGGGGCCAAGGGATGGAGGGACAGGAGCCAGGGAATGGGGTCACACTGCCAGAGGGCAGGGATGGGTGGGATATTGGGAATTGGGAATTGTTCCTGGGAGGGGCTGGGATGGAATTCCACCCCTGGATCCCTGGCAGTGCCCAAGACCAGGCTGGACACTGGGACAGAGGAGGTGCCTCTGCCCATGGAACAGGATGGGATTTGATGTCTTTCCCCCTCCCCAGAGCAGTTTGGGCTGACTGTGACGAGCAGGGGAGGAGCTGTGGGTGTCCTGGGCAAGCAGCAGCCTCAGCCCACCCCAAACTCCCCCAGGCAGCACGACCCCAAAGCCCAGAGCTGGCCAGCCCTTCCCACACCCCGCAGCACCGCCAGCATCAACCTCCAGCCCCGGAGGAGCTGCCATTTGCAGGGCACCGAGGAAAACGGGCTAAACCAGGAGACGACGTGCTGGAAGCTCAAATCCCAGCAAGATCTGGAAGAGGGACCTGGATTTCCTGCTTCCCACTCCTGAGCTTCACCTAGAGGCACATTCCACCTCCCACCGGGATGAGCAAGAGCAGGAATGTGCACATCTCGAGTGAGCTGAGAGCACACAGCCAGCGCTGCTCAGGCTCCAAACGCCCTCCTCCCTTGCTCCACACACCAAATCCTTCCATTCCTCGGCTGCAAGGAGCAGCCTGCTTTCTCTGTCCAAGATGAATGTGGGTCACCGAGGCTGGAGTCTAAATGAGATTATTTTTATATTCAGTTTCATGGTTAAATCGGTGCCAGGAAGGCGATTCTGTTTCAACATTAATCGTGGGGTGGTTGATTGCCCAAGGAAAGGTTCTCTGCAGAAACCCCACAGCTGAGATTCAGAAGGAAAAACAAACCAGCTTTTCCCAATAATTCCCCCCCAAAAAAAAAAAAAAAAAAAATCAGGATAGGATTTGGCTTTACAAAGGCTGACTTCCAGCCTGAAGTGACCCCAAATCAACCCACTGGGCTCAGCAACTTCAAAGAGCTGTAAAGAAATGATGAAAACACAATTTGTGTGTAAATGACAATTTTTGGGGTTGTTCCCAGGTACGTCCAGCTCCTTGCAGGCATTTTTGGGGTCCATGCAGAGTTCCAGCTGCAGGATTGAAGCACAGGATTCATCCTGGTTTGGGATGAGCCTGAATTCTCAGCCACGATCACTTTTGCCTCTTTTCCCAGGGAATTCTCCTGGGTGTGTTTGTTAACAAATGTTCTTCGTTCCACTGCCACTTCTCTGTGCGAGCAGTGCCTGGAGCTCTGAGAAAAAATGCATAGATAAAAATAAGGAGAGAAAAACCCCATCTTTCTCTCAGGAAATAATTGCTGAGAGAGGCCCCAGCACGGAGGGACAGAGTCCCACATGATCAGGGATATCCCCCAAACTCCCCAACACAATGAACACACAACACCAGCACTCAGAGGGTTTCAACAATCTGATTTTTACCATTATTTCTGGAGCCAGGTCCAGAGACAAAGCGTGGGTGACATCAGGTGACAGAGCACAACCCCTCAGAGCAATCCCTGGGAGGTGACAAATTGAACAGACACGACAGGTCCCCAGCTCACACCAAAGGAAATGGATCTGTTATTGAGATTTAACACCCAAAAAAACAAACATATCACCAGGAAAGTCTCATCAGAAAGTGGCCCGGGTTCCTATGTTAAGGGTTTTTATGAAAAAGCAGGAGTTCTCCACCCCGAATTCCCGATAGAAAACAGCAGGTAGAAACCTAAGGTAGAAATCTGGAGTCAGAGAAATCCTTTGGCAGCATGTTCAGTTACAATCAGGCCTTAAAAATAAATATGATCATGTGTAGAAGTATGAAGAGAAACACCAACCCCCTCCAAATACACCGGTTTAATAATAATTAAATTATTTTACACTATCTACAAGTTGCATATCACGGAGTTAGGAAGAGAAGAGGCGACAGAAGGACAAATCCTGCTTTTATAAAAGTTCAGGCATGTGTGGAGCTGTGTAGAAAATCTCAGACAAATGAGTATGTACATTATTTATACTTAACAATGAACATCATCAGATCACATCTGGCTGGCTCAATGGAAGTTTTCTCTTGGCCCAAAGCTCAGAAGCCAATAAAAAAACACCAATCTCAATTTCCTACCAAACACGGAGCATTTCTAGGTTTAGTTTGACCACAAAGTGACTTGGAACAAAGTAAATTCCAACAAATAAAAAGCTCCAAACGGTGAGAATTTGGAACAGCAGCATTGAAATCAATCCATTTCCTCAAACAAGGAACAAGTTAGGAAAATACTTCAGTATTGCCACGTGAGTTATCAGTACTGAGATACCTTCAGGGGAAAGGTCAGGATAAATTAAAGTCATGACAAAAGGAAAGACAAAATCCTCCTTCCAAGTGCACACATTTCAATAAAAAGTGATTCAAAGAGCAGGTGCTGAAGACTTTTTGCATAGCACGAGGCTGCAAGGGAACAAAATGTCAAGAGAGCAAATAATTAAATAAAATGGAAAACAAATGGAGGAGGTGCTGAGTGAAGGGTGGGTTCTGTCACTCAGCAGCCCGGGAGTTCCAATTTGGGATGAAATTTATGCACCAAAAATGCTTATTTAGACATCTGGGAGCTTCCTGCTTTTAATTGAGACGTTTTTATCAGTGCCTGGCTTCCATCCTTTCCCAAACCAAGGATTATCACTCACCAGAGGTTGTTAAAAGCAGGATAAATATGACCACGCTCCAGTGAGTGGGTAAATAGGAGGATGAAGTGGTTTTTGTTTCAGCACTTGAAACAAGACAAGAAAGCAATCCCACATTCCCAAAGGATAATCCAGCTCATCTGCTCCCTCAGACAAACCCCACCCTTTTCAAAAGTGCATCAGGGAAGAAATTCTTGGACTTCTTTTCTCGGCCACCCGTCCCCAGCTCCGAGGCTGTTCCTTCTCCAGGGATGTGGCTGTGCTTTTCCATGTGTGAGGAGCCCAATCCCACCCCCAGCACGTGGAATGTGCCCAAAATCCCCCTTTTTCTGCAGTCAGTGCTTGTTCACACACGGACAGGGGGGCAGAGAAAGAAAATCCCAGCGAGGCAGAACCCCCTGGTCCCATGGAGACAATTCCTGTTCCACTCAGCTTCATCTGGAAAGGGAACAGGGCAGATCCTCAGGCTTCAGCAGCTTCAAACATTCTCCATCCCCCTCCTTTCCCAAGAGGAATTAGTTACAATCCTCCTTCACTTCTACATCCATCCAGGAAGGAAAACTGGGAAGAGATTCTGTGCAAGTTCCTGGCTCAGCACCCTGATCCACCGAGTGCCCACACAGGCAGCTGGCAGCATCTCGTGCCCGCTCTTCCAAGGAGGAGCCTGGTGCCACCTCTGCCAAGACACCGGGCAATTCTAGGAAAACTTGTTTTCTTCAAGAAAAACGCAGCAGTTCTGTGAATTTTCCAAATTACAGAGGCAGCACCATCAAACCCCTCTGTTTCTCGCTCGGGTTCCGCGTCCTTCGGCACAGAGGAGGCGACTCCAAACTGCAGAGATTCCCTAAAGCCACTGGGATAGAAGGATTACAGGAGACACCAGAGAGGCAAGCATCTCAGCATTCTCAAGTTTCCAGAAACACATTGGAAAAGAGAATTATTTTGGGACAATCTTTCGAGATTCACAAGTGGCGTTTCCTGAAGCGCAGGGGAAAAAAAAAAAAAAAAAAAAGGGACTCGGAGGAATCTGGAATTATTTTAAACCATCCCTTAATCTAGTTCAGGATGCAAATATGCAAATAATCATCAGAGCTGGTGCCTATTTTTACTCTGCATCACCCTAACGCAGCGAGTTGGGTTATTTGAAAGGAAAATGTCCTTTTGATATCCACGAGCAGGATCCACAAGCCCCGTTAGCTCAGGAGACGATTCCTTCAGAGCAGAGGCTGCTGATGGTAATTGGTTGCTGCTGGAGCAGGGAGTGAGCGGGATGTGCCACGGGATAAGCTGGTCCTGGGTTGTTCTGGAAGGCTGCCATGTCCACAGAGGCCATTCCCATCTGGTGCTGGGGAAGCGGCGTCGGGAAGGCTGCGGCAGAGCGGGGTCGGGCCGGGGCTGTGGGGACAAACACCAACCACACTGAACAGGATCACCCATACTAGGCAAGCTGACAAATACCCACAACAACAAACTGCCATCCCAAAACAACCTGGGAGCTTCCACAGTGCACAAATGGGAAAAGAATGGGACCAAAAATGTCATTTTGGAAGTATTTGTGTTTGCCATGCTATAAAAATACAGTTTTTAACAGGGGTCAGCTCTCTGCCAGAGATGATACCCACAGATACCCACAACAACAAACTGCCATCCCAAAAACAGCTGGGAGCTCCTACAGTGCACAAACTGGGAAAGAACGGGACCAAAAATGTCATTTTGGAAGTTATTTTGTGTTTAGAAAATTCAGTTTTTAACAGGGGTCAGCTCTCTGCCCAGCACAGATACCCACAACAAACTCCCATCCCAAACAACCTGGGAGCTTCCACAGTGCACACATTGGAAAGAAGGGACCAAAAATGGTCATTTGGAAAGTTATTTGTGTTTAGAAATACAGTTTTTAACAGGGGTCAGCTCTCTGCCGAGCACAAATACCCACAGATACCCACAACAACAAACTCCCATCCCAAAACAACCTGGGAGCTTCCACAGTGCACACATTGGAAAAGAAGGGACCAAAAATAATCATTTTTGAAGGTATTTCGTGTTTTGCCTGCTACAAAATTACAGTTTTTAACCGGCATGTTCTCAGGTGAAATCAGATCTGGCCTTGCATTTTCCCTCCTGTTACTCCCCCCGTGCTAATAAACAGAATTTCCCAGGAATTCCATACTTCCCATGCCTACAATGTAGCAGGTTTTTATGTTTTTTTGCAGGAAAAATGTCTTCATCCTCAAAATCCTTCCAGCAGCTCAATAATTCTACCACTTAATTTAACTCTTTCTTTTTATTTTACTCTTCCTTTTTAATTTACTCCTCCTTTTTATTTACTCTTCCTTTCTAGTTTACTTTTCCCTTTTAATTTCCTTTTCCTTTTTAATTTACTCTTTTAAATTTACTTTTCCCTTTTAATTTACTCTTCCTTTTTGATTTACTCTTCCTTTGTGGTTTACTTTTCCCTTTTAATTTCCCCTTCCTTTTAAATTTACTCTTCCTTCTTAGTTTACTTTTCCCTTTCAATTTACTCTTCCTTTTTAATTCACTCTTCCTTTTAAACTTACTTTTTAACTCACTCTTAAACTTACTCCTCCTATTTAATTTTTAATCTTTGCTGCTGGCTGGTTAAAGCTGAGGTCAAAGGTTCCTTTTTAACCTTCCCCTCTTAAAAATTTCCTGGGAAACCTCCTCATGCAGAATTTTGCCCCGAATAACGTTCTTATTTATCCCTAGCTCAGTAAAATCAGTATTTTTCTTTCTGAATGATGTGTCATTAAATAAAAATGCAATAAGAATGTGCCTGGAAAAAGGATTTGCTGGCTCCATACCTTAAATAAGCAGCTGGAGGTGGCTGAGTGGCTGCAGAGTTGATGTTTTGAGGCAGAGATCTCACCTGCTCCGGGGTCAGGCTGTACCCAGGGGCCATGGACACTCCCTGGAGCATGAAATTCCCACTGGGAGCCTGCACGGGATAGGACTGCAAAGAAAACCCAAAAGATTTGGGGTTTAGCACATTTTGGAATCACCCCATTGGAATACCCATGAGCAGAGCTCAAAAAGCCATGAGCTGAGCTTAAAAAGCCCATGAGCTGAGCTTAAAAACCCATGAGCTGAGCTCAAAAAGCCCATGAGCTGAGCTTAAAAACCAACGAGCTGACCTAAGGCTGTGACACAAATGGGAAGAAAAACCTTCAGTTTTTATCCATTTCTGGTTTAAATAATAGAAGATTCGCTAAAAATCCGGGTGCTCGTGGGGTTGGGATTTGGGATCATAAATGGGCACTGTTTTGTCCCAAATAAAGCCAGGATTATCCTGCATTTCTCTGCACCAATCTTGGGAGGAAACAGCAAACTCCAGTTGCCTTTTGGCTTAAATTACTTTGTAACCTCCAAATATAATGAATTTTCCATCGTTACTGGGAGTTAAGGACACGGAATTACTTTTAACTGACATATTTTCAGATCCAGCAGTTGCCATGGCAACTATTCTTTTCCCACTGAACAATTAACATTAAAGTAAAATTCACTTCAAGTAAAAAAACCCTCATTCTGTGCTTTTTTTGAAATCTCTCCTTCCTCTCCGTTTTTCTTTCTCAAGCCATCATTAGGGACGGTGTAAAACAGTTTGGAGCACAAATAAAATGTGTTTAGAACCGATACAAAATGTTCATTTTCCAAGGGAAAAAAAAGGAGCTAAAAAAGCAGAGCATTCCTATATTTAGGAAAATATCCACTTGGGATTAATCCACTGATATTCCAGTTCTCTGCCATCCCCACTATGAGATAAGAAGGGAACATTTGACTTGGAGATTGAGGTGACTCAGAATATCCACCAAGCTGCCTGCAGAACAAAATTCCAATGCCAAGGAATGAAGGATGGCAGCAATCTTTGGGAATTCTCACCAGTGGCCAAGCAAGACCTTCTGTTCCAGTGCATAAATCACAACTTCTTGAAAAAGCTATAAAAATCCCCCCCAGGCAATGTCAGATTGCTGTAGGCTCGTTTTATTTTTTATATTTTATGATTATTTTTTTAAATATGTTTTTGTATTTTATGATTTTTGTAAAAGGGGGATAAAAAGATGCAATTTGTGGGTTCCAGGGGTACTGACCTGCACAGAAACACCAGAGGAGGTGGGTGGGAATTGTGCAGGGTGCTGCAGTTTGGAGTAGGCTGAGTACATGGGGCTCTCATTCATCAATTTGTTATAGAGCTCCAAAGCTTCCAGAACCTTCACATTCAGTTCAGATAACTCGGAATGTTTCCTGTTTGGAAAAAATGGAGAGGATGCTGAGCTGCTTTAAATCTCACGTGGGGAGAAAAGAACAGTGCTGCATTAAACTTGCAACAAAAAGAAGCTTTTCAAAGGTAAAAGGTCATTTTTTACCCATTTTTTTATCCATTTTTTACCCATTTTATAGGGAAAAATTGCTGTTGTGTGATTGGAAGAAGAGTCCAAGAGCTGCTGCCACCAGAGCAGCAATTCCCAGGTGTTGTTCCTTGTTCTTTTTACACTCAAATGTCCTCAGGAGTCACAGAACTGTGGAATGGTTTGGGTTGGAAGGAATTTAAACCATTATCCCTTGTTCCAATCCCTCTCCATCGTTCTGCTCAGCTCCTTCAAGCCCTGGACAGCCAAATCTGAGCAGGGAAAGGTGAGGGGAACACAGAAAAACCTCCAGGAGACTGAAAATTCCAAGTTCTGGACAGGCTGGAAAAGGCCACAGTCAAAAAATGCCAAAATAAAAATTAAGTTTTGGACAGCAGCAATCAGATCTCAGTGCACACGCTGGATATTTGAGCATTAAAAAATAAACCATGGGTTGTTAACATTTTTCCTGCAAGATTTTCTAGCTCAGGAGATAAAAATATCCCAAAAATATTATTACAATTGCCAAATTTGCAATAAATAAGTAAATAAATTAGGCTCACCTGTCTATCTCCTCTAGTTTTTCATCTATCATTGGACCCATCTGCTGGCAGATATCTGTGAAGACAAAGGATTGAGGCAGTTAATGTCTTGCACAATTAAAACTCAGAAATTACTTTGTCCAACTACAGCAAAATTAATTGCTTATTTATTTCAGGGTTGGGATTGGTGGATGGATCCTGCAAAGCTCAGGCATTTTTTATATTTTATGGTTTATACAGAGCTGGGAGTTATGCAAATGGTTCTGCTAAACATGGAGCTGGCTCGGAACTATTAAAAAAAATTCAAATTATCCACAGAGCCCCAAACTCCCACGGTGCAGTAAGTGTTCTCCAGCACTGTTAGCACAGACCACAGTTCCCCACAGCTTAAAATAAACACAAAGAACTCCCAGCTCAATCCACAAAAGGTAATTGTGAGACAAAGTCATAAAAAAGGAGCTCATTTAGTACCTTCTGAGTCGAGGAGATCTGGAGAATCGAGCTTTAAATCAGTTGGATCTATGCTCTGAAGTACCTGCAGGGTTTTATCCATCTTATCCTGAAAGGGGAAGATGAAGAACTTGGATTTCTCAACCGTGCCAAGATTGGTTTAATATTCAAATCAAAGTTCTTTATAGAAGGAGAATCATCTGCCAGCATTCAGCACCAAAAGAATATAAAAACCCAGCAATATTTTATCTCTAAAGTGATTCCATACCTCATCAATATAAACTGGCTCAGGCTCTGCCTTCTTAATTTCTTCTGCAGTGTCCTCAGGAGCAGAGATTTTATCCACAGCTGCTGAAAGAACAGAGAGGAGTTTCTTTTCTCTGTTTTTGGGATAATTTCACACACACATTTGCTCCTTTTTATTCCGTGTGAAAAGGTGACATTTGAAATGGCAATTCCCTGGGTTTGGATGTGAAATGTCACTGACCAGGAATCACAGGGAATTGAACCACATTTCTGGAGCAGGAAAATGGTAACAATTAAAAGAGAGGCAGCAATTAAAGAGAGCTCTGGAGTGATCTGTTGTTTGAAACAAGGCCATGGAGTCTCTCAGTTCTTTCCTGGGGCTGCTGCAGACAATTATTTTACTGCTGGGCTAATTAGGAGTTGCACACAAAGCTGCCTTTGTGCTGAACCCCACATTTCAGCAGAAAACTCACCTGCCTCGGGCTCCACAGTCAAATCAGAGGTCACAAAATTGGATGGGAACAGCCCCACTCCTCTGTGGTTCTCCCCTTTCCACCAATTGGCATCGCTGGGGAAATAAAGATGGGTTACAGAATTCTGGGGTGAACAGAGCCAGGGATGTGTTTGGGGTTTTTTTAATTGAAAATCTGGGATTTAGAGACAGATTTGGGGTTTTTAATCAAAACCATGTGATATCTAGAAGAGAATATTTGCAGAGTCAAACACAGGAGCTGGGGCAGAGGGGAGGGAAGGGAGGAAGAGGAATCAGGGGATCACTCAAAACTGCACACAATTCATCAATTCTTTAAATTGATTACATTCTTTACACTGACAGCCATTTAAAGCTGTATATATATCTGTAGGTGCTAACAACATTAATTATTTTAACTATTTTTAATCAGTTTTACTCTCAGCAATTAAGCCCTTGATAGCCAGAGCTTTAACAATTGCTGAAATAGCTGGAATGTGTTTCCAATGCATTTTTTAATGTCATATAACCAATTAAAATTTATCTTCAAAACAACAAATTGGATGAAACACTGCAGGTTTTCCCAACACCAAAAATGATTTGAGGTCAAAAACTAGGATTATGGCAAGATAAAAGGAAGAGAAAGGGATGTGAGAGAGGTCACAGAGACAATTACATTTCTGTGGGGGGAAAAAAAAGGAATCAGAGGAAAAATGTGCTACCCTGAGAAAACAGCAGTGGTGGAGCAAAGTCACCTCCACCTGAGTGTATTGTACCTGTCATCCAAAACAAAAATAATTTCTCCACTTTTAAAGGTGAGCTCATTGTCCTCGACAGCTTCAAAGTCATAGAGAGCTCGCACCTTCCTCAGGCTCTGAGGGTTGGGGAGGATTTCTGCAGATGGGTACAAGGATTTGGTTTCCATTTGCTGCTGTTTCTGCTCTTGCAAAGACAATTCGATAGCTGCAGTTGGGGGAGAGAGGAAAGAACAGGTTTGTGTTTTATCCTTGTGAACAAAGGTGGTTTGTTGTGTTAATTTAATAAAAATGGGATTTATTGCTTTGTTTAAATATGCTTCTCTAAGGTTTAAAGTTAATATTTCAAGTGCTGTGTGATGGGGAATAATGTTTTACCCAAATCTTTATGGAAAACACCCAGAATGTCACAATTCCCAACCTGCTGCACCCTTGATTTCAATTCCTGCAGGAGGGATGAGCCCAAATTCCCATTTCCCTGGATTTTAACAAAATTTTTGGAGTCTAAAGCAAAGCTGAGAGTACCAACTCACCTTTAGCTATGTCCTCATCTTCTTTGGTTTTACTGGATGAGGAGCCATTCTTAGCAGCATTTGTGGAAGCCTGCAAAGGTGTAAACAGAGGAATTGCAGATTACAAATGAAAATGAAATCTCTATAATTAAATATTTAAAAAAAATTAGCACAAAGCTGCTCCTGGGCAGCTGGATGATAGAACTCAAGTGATCCTCTAGAAATAAAAATCACCACTCATCAGGTTTTATTTTGTACTCAGCATGGGAAAAAAATTAAAATAAATAATTGAAATAACTGATTTTATTGAAATAATTATTTTAGTTATATTTAGTAAAGTACAACTATTCATTGTAATTATTCTTTCTATCCTTCACCCTTCCCCCCTTCCAAAGAGAAGCTCCAGTTGGGAGCTGCTGATTTAAATCCTACAAAAGTCCCCAAGAGCACAGTGAAATCATCCCTGGAGTTGTCATTCCCACATGAAAATGGGATTGGGTGCCAGTGCTCCAACTCTTCCATCTTCTGCCATATGTTTTACACTTAGATCAGATTTAGAAGTGAAAACATCTTTGTGGAGGAAAGAGGGATTGTAAAAGTTTAAAAATTTTCAGTGTTTCAGACAGAGGAAAGTAAACTTTGTGTAAGGAAATTGTAATAGAAATTGTAACTTTAATTTTCAGGAGTGATTAAAGGGAAAATATTTAGAAGCATCAATAATAAAAGTTAGGAAAAAATGCCTGAAATTCTATCTGCTGTTAGATTGGGCTCAGTAAACTCACAGAAGTGAAAACCAAACTCCAAATCCCAAAGTCCTGATATGGACAGGACAAACAGGAAATGGGGATTTGGGAGAAGATCCCAAAATCCCAAAGCAGCTCCCACCTGGGATCCAGCTGCAGGGAAGGTGACCCCTTCTTCCTTCAGGGATTTGATGGTTGCAGATATTAAGCTGCACTGTGGGTCCTTCTGGAATTCTTCTGACCACTCCACCATCAGAGTTTTCAGCTTTTCACACACTTTTGGATGAGCCTGGAAAACAAAGTTGGGTAAAAAGGGATGTTTGAGCCTCAAAATGAACAGAAAGAGCTGTTCCCAAACCCATTTAATTATAAATATCCTTAATCATTAATAATTGTGCTGACTGAGGAAATTTGGGAGGAAAATCTGGAATATCTGACCTTTTAAACCCTGATCTGATATTAGAGAACAATGCTGAGCTCCTGGAGCACAAATTCCAGAGAAATCCAGCCAGCCCACCACATCCCAAATTCCTGCCTCTCTGTGTTACTCACCCTCCATTTAACCTCAATTTTCTCTTCATTCCCTACAAGGTGTGTTGTTTTCCACTTCCCAATCCAAAGCTGGTCTAATCATAAGGCACTGTCTTTCCCTACAAGAAACCCCACAAGGAATCTTTCCCTACAATCCACCTTCCCCTATTTTTTTTTTTTGCCTCTGCAAAAAAAATTTTCTCCTCAGGTGCCAGGAGAGGTTTGTCCCAGCTGAGAGAAGCTCCCAAAAACCTGATTTTGGATCTTTTTGAAGC
>VKON01003327.1:158244-179303 GCA_009741485.1 Malurus cyaneus samueli | reverse complement strand
CGAACTGAAAGGGTGGAACATGTATATCACAAGGCAAGAGAGTACAGGCTAGGCACAAGCATCCGGAACCAGAACATGCCAATATTTCTGATCCTTATTCCATCATAATCCATTTGAGAATGTGAAGAGTGAACACAGAGCAGTTCTGTTCCTATCGATGAAAGAGGGCAAAGAAGCATTAGCTATAAGAGGTTCCTAGTGTGTACCAGCGGCATCCAGAGCCCCAAAATGCTTCCAATCGATTATCTTCTGGACTTTATTCTGGCTTCCTTCTGTTCCAACCCTGCCAGCTGCAGACGTTGTGAGACAAGGATGAAAGATGTAGGCGGAGAGGTGCAAATGCCATGTTACCAGATCTGAAGAGTATAAATAACCCGGATAAAAGGGATAAGGTAAGACCTAACGAGAGAAAGGGGTTAGTGTACATCTGGGAGGAGCTCTGCATTTCCACACACAGCAATCCCACCAGACACAGCTAGCCTCTCCCATGGCAACGTGACCGCCCAATGGACAGCCCCATTGTGTGCTCTCCTCACCCAGAAAAACCTAACCCGGATGCATGACATTCAGAGCAGCTCAAAAAAGGGAAAGACAAACTATCCCTTAGATCAATGACAAGCCTCAAAAACTCTTTCACAGCAAGCCATGTGTGAAGTTGACATGCTCTGGATCAGCACCACATACAAAACTACCCAAAAAAATATTGACATAGTATGCAGACAGGCACGGGGCTAAAGGAAGAATAAAAAAGGGACACCAAGAGGGAACCGGTGGTTGGAGTGCTGTGGTAAGGAGTTTAGACCAGGAGTGAACTGCTCCCTCGCCCTGAATTAGCCAAGTCAGAACATCTCTCTGCACCCACCTCTTCACATTCAAAGGCTCTCCAAGAAGGAAATTGCCTATGGCATTTAGAATGTACGATGAATTATATCATTCATGTCTGTCCCCCTCATAAGCTGCATCCTAAAAGCAGGGCACGGGTGGATAAGAGGAAAAAATGGAGCTTGCTGCATGCTGAAGAATATCTGATAGTTTTTCCTATGGAGCTTCAAGAAGTTTTGTTCACCCATAAATAGACTGGCAAGGCAATCAGGGGGGATTTGTTTCTTTGGAGCTGTTCCCGTTTTGCTCCAGAAAACCGATGCTGTGCTGGGAATGCACCGTGACTGAAATTCCTCTGGTCTGCTCAGGTCAAATAGCAGCAACAGGGGAAACAGGGGACAGAAGTGCTGTTCTGCTCAGCAGAGAGCAAACAGGAGGGCCGAGCCCTTTCATTCCCCTTTCATCCTTCCCCTAAGCAAAGCACTCAGGAGTGAAGATATTTGAAGGAGAGGGAGGAAGTGATGGAGTTGCAGGTGTCTTACTCACCTTGCAAAGCCTGAGAAGCAACGGATGCACGCTGCTCTGCTTAATAATATAAACAAAAAAAACAAAAAAAATAACATAATAAAAAAATACATAAAGAAATGATTCTCCTGCTCTGGAAGCTTTGACAACTTTTTTTTCAGCTTCTCGGTTGCTTTTGAGGTAGCTGTCTGATCCCGTGGAGAAACAAAACCATGCTTTCCATTTGTTTCTGCAGAGGGGCTCAGGAAAGCTTCAGGATCACCAAGGTTTAAATGAAGGCTGTACAAGATGCACCAAGTTTTGGGGAAAACAACGGCGACAAAAAGGTTATTTGGTTGCTTGTAAGAGAAATGACAGGCAAGTATACGGGCCCTGCGGGCTTTGGCTTTGTTTTCTTTGCAACGGAGAAAGCAATCCCTGTGTGAGTGACAGAATCGCAGGTGGTAACTGAATGGAGGGCAAGGCACGAGCTTGGAAACGATTGCTGAAGGAAGCCCAGGCAGGGCTGGGGAAACAGGGGAGATGTTAATAGTGAGGGCTTGGAGAGGAGAATGCTGTGAGGCCTCTGGAAACTCGGCATTCTCCAGCAGCTCCGTGCTGTAGCATGCACCTTCATTTGAAATTGCTCTCAGGGAATCCTCTTCCTGCTGCTGGGACTCCAGGTATGATGGGAACCTCTAAAAAAAAAAAAATAAAAAACTGAAAAATAAAATGAATGAGTGAGAGAGTGGGAGTGAGAGGACCCCAAAATCTCATTCATCCTTGACCTTCCAGCAGCAATGCGGGGTCGTGGTGGTTAAAGAGGTGGTGGGCACAGTGTGGAGGGCACAGCCACCATGCCCCAGCCCTTCAACACCTCTTAGGCAAAATGCCCCCCCCCACCTTAGAATCTTGCCTTGTTCACAAGCACAAAGAAAGGGGATTGTGCGATTAAAAGCTGCAGACTAGGTCTTTTCTAATCTTCACCAGCGGTCCTGCATTTAAACTGTCAAGCGTGTTTCTTGATGCAGAGCAATTTTTTTTTCTGTGCACGCATCCAGCTAATCAATTAAGTTTCTCAGCAGCTTCCTCCAGCATTCAGGCTCGGAGGGTGGAAGGAATTTGTTATTCTAGGCACTGCTGGAGAGGCATGAACTGTACTAAAAGCAAATTGGTTGCGCTTTCCAAGCACTGACACTCTTCACTCACAGCTTGTCTTGCTGATCCTCCTCCCTCTGCTTCCTCCCCGCTCTGCTGAGCAGCTCTGGGTGCAGCCCTGGTCCAGCTCACGCTGGCGTGAGGCACATCTGCTCAGCACAAACTGTGCCCAGATGAGCTGGGGATGGCGTTTTGAGATGTTTTTTTGAGAGGCATGGATGTTGGGCTGTTGAGGGCCTTCCTGTTGGTCTGTCCAAGGGCTGGATGTGAGGTTTTGTCTCTTTTCCAGCTGGTGGCCAGGCTGGGTACCACGCTACTGTCACAGGGATGTGCCAGGGTAAGGTGGTTCATCCCTCAGCTTTTCCCTCTGCTAAAAAAATACTCTCTCTTGATACTTTTATGCTTTTTCCCTTCTCATTTTCCCACTGTTCTCCTGCTTGCTCACCTTGCCACTGCTAGCGTGTGGTCCCTGCAATTGGGAGGCAAGATACCACGGAGGGTGCTCCAATCCAGCCCCAGCAACCCTGGCTCATGCTGGAGCTCGGAAAGGGAAGCGTAGAGGTCATAAGAATGGGTGGCAGGCACCATGAAGTTCAGGGAATTCGGGGTGATCTTGGGAAGATTTATGGATGGTTGAGAGGAATCGCATCTCCTGCCAGGTCTGATACACCCTGGCTCCCTTCTGGTGGGAATTGATGGGGATGTTTTTTATGAGCGTTTAGCAAGGCAATGGCTGAACCCTGGGAGCGGCGGGGTGGCTGGGGTCAGGAGAGCTGCAGAGGTTCATCAGGAGCCCAGCCAGTCGTGTAAAACTCCTCACTCCCCACTCTCTGGCCTGTCAGGACACACGCAGGCTCCCTCTCCGGCCAAGGAAAACTTGGCCCTGGTGGAGCAGAGCCGGGTGGGCGGCGGGCAGGGATGGCCACAGCCTGAGGGAGCATTTTCCATCAAATACAGCCTGGCAGCCTCAGGAATGCCTACCCAAGGCTTCCCTGCAGGTTTGTTGTCCAATGTGTCATCCTGCTCAGAAACCTCAGCACAGTGAAGAAAATAAGCCATGCCTTCAGAGGGTTTTCTTCATCAGCAAGAGCATTTCAGCCACATTCAGCCCTGCTGCTGCTAATGACATCCCTTCTGTAGGTTAAATCCCATCGATGTTCTGCTTGGGAAGTTGATTTGGTGAACCAAGAAAGAGAATCCAGGACCCCTGCTGCCAGTCTTCTTTCCAAGCTGTTGCACAATACTGTTCTGGGGTTAACAAACCAAAAACAGCTGAGAATAATCAAAGCTATTTAGGCTCTGAGAAAGCGTGGCTGGAGAAAGTTTGAAGGAAGCAACTTGAAAGCTCAGCACTGTGAAAAACAGTCTGGAAGCCCTGAAAATTAAAACTAGGGTAACATCTACAAAGAGTGAGGAAGTATCAAAAGAAGGATCTGCTATCCTCTGAGGAGCAGAGAAATGAATTGCAATACTTGAGCCTCTAAGCTACAGGGCATTAAAAAATTGCTTTGGAACAAACAGATCTGCCTTTCCTGCGGTTTCCACTGGCAAGAGAGCAGAGGGAAAGACCAAGGGTCTGGCTTAGAAGCAGCCTGGGGACTGGAAGATTTAAAGACAGACAGTGGTGATCTCCAAATGCCTGGGGTGGTGGTGTAGAGCCCACAGCGAGTGGGACCTGCCAGGGCTGGCTCAGGGGGCACAGGGCACACAGCAGAAGTCTGGGGCTCAGTGGCATCACTGCCAGGGGGGCACCAGCTCCAGGAGGAATGGAAGCTGCAGGCTGTGCTTTCCAAGGGGCAGGATGGGTGCTGGGGCTGACTGGTGGCATTGCCACCACAGGACACGGCTCCTGGGGGATGTTCCTCATGGAGGGTGACACTTGGCTGTCTCTCACTGCAGGAATGTGCTCAGAGCTCTGCTGGACTGGGAGCTCAGACAATCCTGGGATCATCCTGGTGGATAACCCAGGGCTGGCAGCTGGAAATGCTGTCTGTGGGGTGTCCAGCTGTGTCTGTGGGGTATCCAGCTGTGTCTGTGGGGTATCCAGCTGTGTCCATGGGGTGTCCAGCTGGAGCACTGTTTGATACATAAATAAAAAAAATACAAAAAAAAAAACAAAAATACAAAAAAAACATATATAGTAACAAACCTTTTCTGGGGTAGTCCAGCTAGGCCACAGCGGGACTGTGCTGTTCATGTCCTTGCTGACGGCACCTGGCAAGCATCTTGACCTGCTCCCTCCTGAGGAGCCTGAGGGCTGCATGCCTGCAGCTGACTCGGAGCCACCCCACCTGATGGAAATCCCCTCCCTCTCACGATCACAGGAAGGTGAAGTATGTCTCTGGGAATTACAACTGCTGATGATTTATGGAAGCTATTCATCTTGCGAAAGGGCCTCCTCCCGTGGGCTCTCCTTCCCTCTCGTACCATTTGATCTCCCTCGCATACTGCCTCCAAGGGCTGCAACGTTCCCAAACCTCACAGAGATGGGAACTGGGCTGGGAGGTGAACCCCCTGAAGATAAGGAATGGCTACACCAACCCCACACTGGTGCCAGTGGAAACTGCTAACCATCTTGGGGAATCCAGGTTCTTGCCTGCATCTATCTGTGGCAAACTCTGGTCCTCACCCCAGCTATCCTTTGTTATGAGAAAAGCACACAAGCCTCACACTCTATTATTGCTACGGAGCATTAGAGCCCCTCATTTAGGATAAACATTCTCATCTCCAGCAGAGCATGAATAACATTAAATGAGATAGTTAAAATGTTTCAGGCCAATTATAGCCCTGGTGTAACTTCGGCAGAGTTACACCAGGGATTAATTTGATCCGGAGAGCTCTGCCTCCTGTTCCGAACTGGGATTCCAGCACGGGTAATTACATCCTGCCTCTCTGCACTTCCTCTGGAGTTTTAATTGGGTTGAATGGGCTCAACTGCTGCTCTTTTCTTCAGAAAGCCATGAAATTTCCAAACTGAGCTGAGGGAGCTGTGTGCTGCTCCTCTGCCAGCCTCCACCCCGCTGTACCTCCTGCTGCTAAACCCATCATGGTCAACCTTAAACTGGGGGTCCAGCCGCACCATCCCAGCCTGGATCCCACACCAGGACCCAGACAGGCAGCTGGACTGTGTCCCCCTTCCACTTCCCAGTCCTCTTAGTAAATCAGTGTTAATGAGGGACATTTGACCCTCTCTTTCCCTGAACAGCCTTATGAAGCATTTTTGTTCCATGAGATAGTTAAGAAACTTGCAGCAATTTCCTCTCCTTGCTTCTACTGCAATCTTTTTTGGTTGATATTTTTTTTCCCCTACTTCGTTCTTTAGGAAAAGGAAAAAATTAATAGGCCACCACCAGCCTTAGGACTGCCTCAAAGTGGAGAAGCAAGAAGAAGATAGCAGGCTCTGATGTGGAAGGGTGCGGCGACGCAGCGTCGAAGGTGAGGTGACTCCAAGCCTCTGGTCAACTTGGATCAGTCTGACAGAGACGGAGGGTCAGCACGCTGGGAAGTGCACGTTCTTGGCTGTGATTAGGATTTTAATTGGGAAGGCGCATTCAATTCTGAGCTTACCTCACAGAGTCGGAGGGACCCAGGCATGACATCATCTACATCCCAGGAGGCGATTTGCGGAGGAAGGGTCTGGGGACTGTCTCCTCACACATTCCAGACGATTTCTGCTGCTGTGCTGGTCAGCTCCCTTCTCAAGGGCAGAAATCGACATGGAAACAAGATTTCAGGATAACCCGGGAGCTGGCCCAGGCAGCCCATCAGTTCCACCCTCCAGGCGCGTGGGCTGTCCCACCCACCTTCCACCCCGATCATGGGGTACCGTCACACGTTTCATTTCCTTTCTTGACTTTTTTCCCAAACATGGTTTTACGTATAGAGGACAGAGATGGGAAAGACAGCAGGCAGATGCACACACCCTTCCTCCTCACTCAAATCAGAATGCCTCTCCTCAGTCGAGATTCATGACAGCAATGACCCCACAAAGGGACCAATGTCCATCAGCATAGGTGACCCAGAGCCTGACCTGTTCAGCATGCCACCCCACCCTCCTGTGGTTCTCATGAAGTCGGGGGTGGTTTTGGCCAGCAGAGAGGACACAATGAATAAATTAAGCCAATTCCCACTCCCACCCACCGAGGGCCTTGCGGGACTGTCCCAAATGTCCGTGCAAACAGCAAACACCTCGCCGTGGCCAGCAAGCCCGCGCAGCCACTGGCCACAGGCAGGCTCACCCACCCTGAGCTCAGCTGCTGACTGCGGCTGCCTGAGTAAATAAAGAACATTTCTCACGAAATCCACCCTCTCAGGGTCCCCAGGCGGGGAGCTGGCCTTTCCACAGCTCAGGAAACCTTTATCCCCCAAATCTACAGCTCTGCCCTGCAGCTGATTGAGCAAGTGCTGTTTGCTCACCCAGGTTTGCAGGGCAGTGACCCCGTTGCTGCAGCCCCGTGACATTTGCAGGCACCATGTCCATCTGGCCCCAAGCTATCCTTTCTGGGAGTTTTGGAGTGCTGGTCCAGATGGGGAGAAAGGTCAGGGTTGTTGATGGAAAGGTCCAGATTGAAATCTGGATTTTCACTAAGCACAGGATGACTGACCCTGGGCTAACTCTGCAGATCAGGGCTCCAGTGGGCTCCCCTCAGCCAGGCTCTGCTCTATTCTTTGCGGGCTTTCACAGCCCAATGTTCCTGGGCTATGTTCTCCATCCATTCTGACCTTAAGATCTTCTTCACTCTTCTGACCACCGACTGCAGCAGGACCTCTGACAGCTAAGCCTTACCTTTTTTTCCCTTAATCAAATACACAACAGCCGTTCTACAGGCAATACAGCATGTAGAGCGATCCAGGAGGATTCAATCATACCAGAGAGCTAGATTTGCCTTTTGGAGCTCTCCTGTAGCTTTGTCTTTTCCGCTCACAGTTCTCCTTTTAGCTGCCTTCAGCACAGCCTCCACCTGACCACTTTCCTGGATATTATTTGACTCTGTATTTTATCAATCTGCTGGTAAAATGAAGGCACAAAAAATTATAGCTCCAGGTAAACCAGTTTCATTCTCCTGATCATCAAACACTCTTATGCCAAAAAAGAAGGAAAAAGTTGTTTAATGTGAGTTAGAGGATTGAAGAGCTTAAATATAAAAAAAAATTCAAGGGGAACCATACCCTATTAAGACAAATTATAGACCATCTGTGAAAATCCTCACTGTGCGGATCACAACTGCTGGGATATTGTCCAACGAATAATAAAAACGATCAAAGAAAAATATATGAATACTGGCTCTCACCTACTGAGAGTGACCCTACAGCCCGGATCTGGGGACGCCAGGTGATTGACGTCAACCAGGAACATCCAGGGCAGGAGCCACATTCCAGGCTTCTTCCCCACCATCAGCCTCTCCCCTTACCCCATTCCTGTGGCTGTCAGAGGTGCTGGCTCTCAGAAGGAGCAAAGAGCCTGGTTTGGGTGCAGACAGTGTGTGTTTGGCACTTCAAATTCATGCCAGCCCTGGTGAGGCGATGTCCACAGAAAGGATTCAGCTTGTGATTACTTCACTCACCAAAAAAACAGAGACCCATCTCCTTCTGTCTGATATCTATCTGCAAAAGCTTTGGGAAGTGCTTTTGCACGTTAGGTTGAAGCTGATTGCGAGCCACCACTCCCAATGATCAGCACACCCTGATAGACTTTTCCCACCAGAGCATTTATTTTTACAACAGGACACTGAGTCCTCAAACAAATGAAGGCTTGCACAAGAAATCGTCTGCCTCACTTTGGCAGCAAACAGGAATATTTCTCTTTATTCTAAACCCAAATTTTTGTGGCTAAATAGAGCCAAAAATATATCTCACCCCTCTACTTCTCCCAGACACGAGAAATCTCTGAATGCCGAAAGCAATGAACGGACCAAATGAACCCAGCCACAAATGGACCAAATAAACCCAGCACGAGACTGGTGCTCAGGAGAAACCAATGTGCCTCTAATGCTGTCATCTACAGCGAGCTGTGTCTGCAAACTGATCTTTTATTAATGGATTTATATCCACGGGAAAGCTGCAGGGCACGTGAGATCCCCATGGCCGGGAGCGGGGCTCCCGTGCCCACAGCCAGGGCTCAGCTTTAAGCTTTTCCTAAATTTCCTTCCTGCACCCAGGAAATTTAAACATTTACACCCAGAGCCTGATCCTCCCGGCTGTGTGAGGGCAGCTGAGAGGGATTGAGGCTTTGATTAGCTGTCATGGGGTTGTTTTGCTGAGGAGTTTCGGCGTGCCGGCACACAGGGTGACAGAGGAACATGCAGGAGGAGAAAGGTTGTCGGTTTAATGTGGGTATAATGTTGAATTAACTGTTATGGTTGAGAGCTAGGACAGGTGAGTTTTAGAAGCACCTTTCGGGATGTGCCACAGGGAAAAGGTAGGGGGCAATTTTTGGGACTTCCCTGAAGTTAGCCCTGGGCAAAGGACAAACAAACACCCGGGCTCAATTTTATCCCCCCCAACAGGCCCCAGGCCAAAATCCCCCTCCAGTCCCCTCCAGGACTGGCAGTGAGTGTGTGAAGTGATCTGATAAATGAACAAATGTGATTCCAGGATTTTCCCTGTTTCCTGTGTGTTGAATTTCCAGGTTTCGCTGTGTTGATTCCAGGTTTCCTTGTTTTCCCTGTGTGTATATAGTTAGTGTGTATTCCAGGTTTCCCTGTTTTCCTGTGTGTGATTCCAGGTTTCCCTGTTTCCCTGTGTGTGATTCCAGGTTTCCCTGTGTGTGATTCCAGGTTTCCCTGTTTCCCTGTGTGTGATTCCAGGTTTCCCTGTTTCCTGTGTGTGATTCCAGGTTTCCCTGTTTCCCTGTGTGTGATTCCAGGTTTCCCTGTTTCCCTGTGTGTGATTCCAGGATTCCCAGCCCACCCTGGGTGCTGAAGGTCAGTTCTGTGCTCTGGGGTGGGCCCAGGCCCTGCCTAATGAGAACACAGGGAGCTCTTGCAGACCTATTTTTCCACAAAAAGCCAGAAACACAAGAGCCGTGAACTCATTTGGCTTCCCAGCAATTTTATTACTTTCCTTAATTGCTTTGCTCAGCCTCTGATGATTCCAGAGCTCCCAAACTCCTTTTTAACCCATTAACCAGTTTTGTCTCCAATTGGAGCAGTAATTAGGGAAAAACTGCTCCTGCTTATTCCATTGCTCACATCCTGATTTAGATCCCAGCAGCAGCCTGACCTCAACCATCTAAATATTCTCTTCTTGGTTATTTTCTCATTCCCAGAATTTCTAAAAACTAAAAATGCTGTAGGAAGATTTCACCTTTTTCCACGTAAAAATGTCATTTCACTTCCTCATAGTTTTCCCTTTGACTTCAGCCCAGGAATTTCCTTCAAGCCTAATAAAAACTCTCTTCACAAAAAGCTGCACTTGTCATGATCAAATTAATGGAGCTCAGGAATGCAGATTTTAATTAAAATTGCTCACGTAATTTTGTAAAAATCTGAAGGATTATCAGCCATCTGTTCTTAAGGAGATTATTTTTTCAAAATAAAAATTATACAAATTTCAGTGAAAACAAAGCACCAAAACTAGAAAATGTGCATTAGCTACAACGTTAGTTTAGAAAAATTACCAAAATTACCAAAATAAATCCTGCCAGGATTTAAGGGTCTAAAACAATTACCTTGTTTATTATAGCTCGAGCTTCACTGGCAAAATCCCGGGAACAAACTTCCAAGTGGAATATCTTCCCACAGTTTGAAACACAGGCTCCTAAAAGCTGACAACAGAAAGAAACTTGGGAAAAATGCAGGATGAGAGTGGGAATAATCCACAATAAAAGATTCAGCACGGAATGAAAAATCCAGAAAAAAGTTCAGCATGGGTATTCTGATCTCCAGAGCATCAAGGAGTGATGAAGGTATTAATTAATTAATTGGTAAATATTTAATTGCTGCATTCTTTGTTGGGAAATGAGATGATTTACTCACTGTGAGTGCTTGCAAAGCCACGTGGGGAACTTTGTGATTCACTCTCTTCATGATGGCTTTAAGGCAGTCCTTGGCTCTGCAGAGGAACACAGAAATGGAGGATAAATGGGAGTGACAGGAGCTGAACGAGGAATGAGCCCAAAGCTCCACCAAAACCGAGCCTGGTGAACAAAAATGTCACCCAGCCTGAACTGTGCAGGGCTGGGCTGACACTGAACCACTGAACAATTTGTTAATGCTGTGCTGGACTGGGAGAGATTCCCCTTTTTCCCCCAGCATTCTGTACCTATTTCCATAAAATTCCCCTTTTACTCCTGGCATTCTTATCCATCTATAAAATATTCTATTTTCCTCCACCATTCCTGTACCATTTCCATAAAATTCTCCTTTTTCCTGCTGGCATCTGCATCCATTTCCCATAAATCCATTTCCCACATTACTTCCCTATTCTTTTCCTATGGCTTTCTCTATCCATTCTCACAAAATTCCCTTTTTCTCTGGCATTCTCTATCCATTCCCATAACATTCCCTTTTCCCCCTGCATTCTCTATCCATTCCTATAAAATTCCCTGTTTCCCCTGGCATTCTGTATCCATTCCCATAAAAATTCCCTTTTGCCTCAGCATTCTGTATCCACTCCCACAAAATTCCCATTTTTCCTTGGCTTTTTGTATCCATTCCCATAAAATTCCCTTCTTCCTGGCATTTGTATCCATCCCATAAAATCCTTTTTTCCCTGGCATTCTCTATGCATCCCATAGAAATTCCCTTTTTTCCCTGCATTCTCCATCCATTCCCATAAAGTGCTGACAGGCAGGAAAGAGAAGCAATTAAGCTGAAGAAATGGCTTTGAGACAGACAATGAAAAAAAATGTCACTAAAAAAAAAAGAGATAATTCCATAAATGACTGCTTTAGTGGCCACTGGAAAGGCTCTCCATGGATTGAATTCCCAATTCCTGGATTGGATAATTTGTTTCAGCCCAATCCCAGGCGAGGAGAGATGAATAAATCACATTTTAAATGTTTCTGCTGAAGGGTTTTCACACTTTAAATGAGCATTAATGGCTGGCAGGAGCTCAGGCACATCAAAGGCTTCATTAACACTGATTTTGGAACCCTTAAAAACATGAAATCCTTATTAAAAAGCTGATGCAGCATTTTAAAAAAATAATATCACTGGCAGATCCTTGAGCTGCTGTATTAGCAAAGCCCAGAAAAGCCTCTGTGCCAGAAAAAATACACTTTTAGTCCTAATATTTTCATCTTATTTCATATACAAACCATCAACAAAGTCAACTCAGTTATGTTAAATCACATATTTATTTAGGGTAGGCACCAATATTCATTTTTTTTCAAGGGCAGAAGGGGAAAAAACTCCACAAAACTGAATTAAAATACGCCAGCAGCAGTAGCATTTAAAATTCAGAATTTAGGATTTTACTTTATATACAAATATATATATTAAGATTTAATGATGCATTTTATATACTTATATTTCTGCATATATATATTTTTTTTAATCACTCAATTTTTTACAATGTCCCCTCCTCCAAAACCAGATTTAAAACAGTTCCCTCTACGAAAGTCTTGTGGCACTAAAAATTTTGATTTTTAATAAAGGACTCAATGGACATTTTTTTTTCTTCAGGACTAAAGATTCCCAAATTTAATAGATTTATTCCTTGCGGGAAGTAATTAATTAAAACCAAAACAACAAAATATCCTAAAAGAACCCCAATTTTAATGTCAAATATAACTGCTAAAAATTCTAAATTACTTTAGAATTCTGCCTATGTATGAAATGAAGATTAATTTAAAATTTAAAAGATGTTATCACTCAAAAATTCACCAAATATTTTTGGCCATTACGGATGTTCCACTCAGGCTGAACTGATTCCCAGTGATTTTTGATCCCTATTTTTTCCCTTTTCTCTCCCATTCTTTCTAAAAACCAAACACAGACAAATCCCATCAAAATCCCCTGGTCCTTGCCAGATATTTTTCTACACAAAAATTATTTCATTTTCTCTTACTGGCACAGTCCTTTTTTTTTTTTCCCCAAACTGATGCCAGATCATTAAACACGAATGACTCGGTGCAAAACTCCAGAAAAAAACTGGAATGTGTTCAGCACATGCAAATTGTTAAATTCCAAATCCTGCTGGAACGTTTCTTTCCAAGAATTTCCAAGCCAGCTCCGTGGATTTGTCAGATTGAGCATTTTGAGATGTGTTTTCCGTGACATTTTCATGGAATTCTTACCCATTGGGAGTGCTTCCAACTTTGTCACATATATCCATGATAAGCCCCCAATCCTCACTGGTGTTGTATTCATTTGTAGCTTTTTCTGGAAAGAAAAACGAGATTGATTAAGGGATTTATTAATTTATTCCGTTCGGATTCTATCAATTTAATAGAATGGAACCTTAATTAATATTTCATGGAATCATGAGATGATTTGGGTTGGAAGGGATCTTAAAGCTCATCTTATTCCAACCCTTCAGGGACACTGATTTTAAGGCTTAATTGTGTAAACTGAGCTCTGACCTCATCAAGGATTCATTAGAATAGGGGGACATCACTGCATTTGTGAAGTTTTTTATTGGACAATCCTAGATAGAAATGCTAATTCCTGAAATCTATAAAACTTGTATCTTACTGGGGAATCCTAGATAGAAATGCTAATTCCTGAAATTATAAAATTTGTACCTGTGCTGTACAAGTGTGCATTCTGCCATCAAGTTGTGCACCTGGGATCCCAAATCCCGAGTTAAAACCCTTTTTATCCCCTAAACCTGTCTGTGTCATTATTAAAAACTGGCCTTTCAAGGCAACACCAGCACATTCCCAAATGGGGCCATGCCAAAGGCAAATCCTTCCTCTTGATCCCACAGTTCTGGGAGCACCCCCAAACCCTGTCCTTGTCCAAACTCTCACGGTTCTGGAAGTTTCCCTCACTGCCAGGGTGACAAACTGAGCAGCAGCTGCTTTTCCCCCTGACAGGAACAATTGGGAAGGATAAATCCTTCACAGATGCTGAGACATGGACACATCAGAAGAAAGAGATGTGGGAGGACACGTTTGCCATGATTCTTTCAGCTCTGAGGGAACATAACCTTTAAAAACACGGGATGACTTGTCCTCTGCAGCTCTCCAATTAATGCGGGAACATTAGACTCGAGCTCACTTTTATAGAAATAATGAGAAAAGCAAAATGTGCTGCTCGGGGTGTTTTTTATCAAGAATTCAAAGGCCAATGAATCACTGTTCCCTGAGCTGGTTCGCTGTGTGGCTGCACCAGAATTTTTCCAGTGCAGAGAGGGGAGAGCACTGGAATGAGCAGCTGGGAAGGGCTGGGAATTGTTTGCTGCTGCCACTGCCAAAATGAGAAATGCTTGAGCTCCTGTCTCAAAACTGTCACAGCTCTCCCAGGAAAGGAGGGGATGCTTTGCCTCTGCCTGGAGTTGTTCAGGATCATCCCTCTGCCACCCAGCAGCCAAAACCGAGCTGAATATCATGGAATTCCTCACTGGGAGGGGTGGGAGAGACCTGGAAACTCATCCCAATTCACCTCCTGCTGTCCCAGGCTGCTCCAAATCCCAGAATCCAAACAGGCCTTGGGCACTGCCAGGGATTCAGGGGTGGAATTCCATCCCAGCCCCTCCCAGGAACAATTCCCAATTCCCTCCATCCCTTGGCCCCAGTTCCTCTCCAGCTCTCCTGGAGCCCCTTCAGGGTCTCCTTGGATCCTTCTCCTCTCCCAGCCCTCAATCCATGCTAACTGCACTGTTCCTTTTCCCTTTTTTCCAAAAAAAGGATGGCTATTACACTGAAATAAGAGGGAAGAACCCACTCTGATTTCTGAACCAGGCAGGGAATGCTCAAACCCTCCCCTTTTCCACCTTTCCCAACCCCATCTCCTCAGCCTGGGCTGCTGCAGCTCTACCTCTGCACTGCCGACCTTCAAATTTCCAAAACATTTTGTTATTTCAGACCTGAATTCCCTCAGGACAGCCTTGCCAAGTTAATATCTAGGTTAAAAAACAGAAATATACTAAAATACAACATTTTTTCTCCATGTGTGTCACTTTTTATGCAAGAAACAGGCAAAATAAGCACTGGAGCACTGATTTAGCACCAAAAAATCACTTCCAAGGCACTTTTAGCACAGAAGGTTTTTGTGCTAAAACCTTGTTTATTTTTTAGTAACTGTGATCACTAAAATCAAAATTTTCTTGACCACTTTGGTCCTGAAGTGAAATAAAACCTTGTCTGCACAAGAATTTCAAATTTTACACAAAGCATGGAAGAACTTTCCATAGTGAAAAGTAAATATAAAATAAAGAGAGGGTTATTCCAAGTGCTGCTTTCCAGAAAATAAAGCAGAAAAATGTGGATGAAAGGCAGAGATTTAATCCCACACACTTCATTTGTTTGCCTGGCCTTTGGAGAGCCTAATTAGAGAATTCCAGTTTGGATTTAATTAGAGATCACAGCCAGGATGAGCCCTACCTGTAATGATCCCTACTCATGTCACTATTCCTAAAAAAACTGATTTAAAATAATTATTAAAACAACTTCTTGCAACATAAACCCAGTTCACTGAAAAGGCTTTTTAAGACAGCTTTTGCTGGAAAAGATTCTCCTGGAAAGCTCAGCAGATGGAAACAAGAGAGTGAGGAGGAGACTCAGTTTTGGCACAGGAGGACAAAGTTAAGGAGCCCCAAAAGGCAAATCCAATCTGAATGAAAAAAACAACACCACTCAAAAAAAAAAAAAACCAAAAAAACCAAAACAAAAATTAAAAAAAAAAACAGGAAACATTGCAGGAATAGGCAGGGAAACAGGGAATGTTATCATGCACCTTATCAGCAATTCCCATTCCCTGCACAGCCCTGGGTGCCACTCAAACCACAGCAAACATTTCCAAGAGCCTCAAGAATCTCAGGAAAGGAGGGCAGAAGAAAAAAAAAAAAAGAAAAAGGATCAAAGGGAACGGGGCTGCTCCCTGCTCCACAGATGAAGGTTATGGAGGAGGAAGGATTAAAGTGGGAAAACATCGAGTGCACCTGGACTGGGAATAAAGCCAGAAAGGAAATTTAAACTTCCAAAGGTTTTGGGGGTTCCTGTCAGTAAAATCACCACAGTGCTCCAGAATTGTGCTCCAGAGGGTTATCCCTGGATGTGCAGCTGTGGCTGGAGCTGCCAAAGCACATTCCAAGGCTCTGCTCAGCTCTGTGGATTTGGAAAACCTCGGAGTTTTTCTTTTCCTGCAGCTGTGGCACAGGAAAAGCACATTTCCCATAGGTGCCCAAGGAAAGAGCAGCTCTGCATGTGAGGTCTGGATAGATTCAAATTCAGAATTGGATAATCTGATATTCTGGATGGTCCAATTCACAACAGAATAACATTTTTTTTAAAGTTTATAATGACAAACTTTTCCTGGCAAGGGACTCAAAGATTTAACCCCAAATAATTCAAGTTCCTATTCTATTGCACTTGCTTGTTATAACAAGCAACAATAATAAATTCTAAATAATTAATATTATAATGATAAATAAAAACTACACTGAGTAAAGTTTAAGAGACTGGAAGTGAACAAAGTCCCATTTTTGAAGCTCAGCCTGGAAGCCCTTGAAGCTTTTAGATTTGTTCATGAATCCTGCAGAGTTAAAAAAAAAAATCCACTTGTTTAAATAGATCAGTTTGAGCCACGTGAGAAAGTTGAGTGTGGTCCAACACGCAGCAAACTGCACCAGGTATTTGCAATCAGAAATCAAATAATAAATAAGTAATAAATTAAGTAAGAAAACAACTCAGCTTATTCTCAACAAAACAGAGATTGTGTGGCAACAAGAGCACTGAATCTCTTCCATTTTGGCCGTGACAAAAACGCCAGGAATGTTGAATTCTCTTTCCTACAAAAAGCTGAGCCTGGTGTCTCATTTACTGAACTGCTTTTTCTCAGTGCTTCCCTTCATTGTGTAATGAAAAAGTGACACAGAGCACGAGTTGAAGAAAGCACAAGTCAGGGCAGAACACAAAACAAAACAACTGAGTCACATCTTCACCCCAACTCCAGGCAGGTTTTGTAATCACTGAATCACACAATAGTCTGAGTTGGAATGGATCCATGAGGATCACCCAGCCAAACTCCTGGTTCTGACACACCAACACTCCCACCATGGGCCTGGTGTGGTTATACTGGGAAACTGGGAGGAATCACCAGGAAAAGGATGAAAATCAGGGATCTTGCAGCACCCACTGCTTCCTGAATCCCTGCAAATTCAGCTACACCATGGGAAGGGCAGGAGGCACAACGACAGCTCAGATGTGATGGAAAAGCTGTGAAACTTCAGGAGTCAGAGGCAAACGGGACCCAAAACATTCCCTGGTGCTGCTGAGGAACCAGAGAGGAGCAGAGGGACCCACTGCTCTGTTTCCCTGCCACAGCCAGGACATGGCAGGAGCAGCATTTGGGGATCCCACTGCTCTGTTTCCCTGCCAGAACCAGGACATGGCAAGAGCAGAACACCGGGATCCCCCAGAGCTGCAGTGTCCTGGGCACACCACAGTGACAGGAGAATCCCAGCATCATTTGGTTGGAAAAGGCCTCCAAAACCACAGAGTGCCAGCTGTGCCTGTCCCCACCTTGTCCCCAGCCCAGAGCACTCAGTGCCACCTCCAGGAATTCCTTGGACACCTCCAGGGATGGACACTCCAAACCTCCCTGGGCAGTTCCTGACATTTCCCATGGGAAATCCCTTCCAATGTCCACCCTGAGCCTCCCCCGGCCGTTCCCTCTCCTCCTGTCCCTGTTCCCTGGAGCAGATCCCAAATCCCCCCTGATCCCCTCCGTCAGGAGTTGTGCAACCACAAGGTCCCCCTGATCCCTTTTTCTCCAGGCTGAGCTCCTTTCCCATCTCTCTCACCACTCCTGGGGCTCCAGCCCCTTCCCAGCTCCATTCCTATCCCTGGACTCCTCCAGCCCCTTCCCAGCTCCATTCCCATCCCTGGACTCCTCCAGACCCTTCCCAGCTCCGTTCCCTTCCTGGAACTCCTCCAGCCCTTCCCCTGTCTCGTTCCCTTCCCTGGACTCCTCCAGCCCCTCAGGGTCTCTCCTGCTGGAGGTTCCAGATCTGTCCCCAGCACTGGAGGTGCCCTGGAGCTGTGTCACACCAGCCCACGTCCACCGTGTCCCCTTACCCAGCTGTGTCCGTGTCACCCGCCCCTCCCAAGGCCTTTTCCAGCTTTCCAGGCTCTTCTCCCAGGGTTGGTGTGACCCAAGAAAATGATCCGGCACTCGGCCTTCGTGTCACCCCGCACGGATCCAGCCCGGGCAGCTCCCTCGGGCAGAGCCACAGCCATCCACCCGGCCTGGGGTGTGCCGAATGTGCCCAGGGAACCCTCGATCTCCTCCGGAGCACCGATAAAAACACCCAACACCGGTAAAAACACCCAACACCGGTAAAAACACCCAACACCGGTAAAAACACCAACACCGGTAAAAACACCCAACACCGGTAAAAACACCCAACACCGATAAAAACACCCAACACCGGTAAAAACACCCAACACCGGTAAAAACACCCAACACCGGTAAAAACACCCAACACCGATAAAAACACCCAACACCGATAAAAACACCCAACACCGTAAAAACACCCAACACCGTAAAAACACCCAACACCGGTAAAAACACCCAACACCGATAAAAACACCCAACACCGGTAAAAACACCCAACACCGGTAAAAACACCCAACACCGATAAAAACACCCAACACCGATAAAAACACCCAACACCGATAAAAACACCCAACCCGTAAAAACACCCAACACCGGTAAAAACACCCAACACCGATAAAAACACCCAACACCGATAAAAACACCCAACACCGATAAAAACACCCAACCACCGGTAAAAACACCCAACACCGTAAAAACACCCAACACCGATAAAAACACCCAACACCGCTGGGCCCAGCGCTGATCCCTGGGGACACCAGCGGCAGCGGAGGGACAGCGTGAGGGAGGGGAACAGAGAGGAAGAAAAGGAGGAATAGATGGGAAACTATAAGGAAAATAAATAGGGAAAAGAGCAGCATAAAAAGGAAGAGGAAAAGGAATAGGAAGAAGAGAAGAAGGGACAAGAGCCGCCCCGCCGGCCCCGGGCCGGGCCCAGCCGCGCCGCCGCCACCCCCGCCACTCACCCACGTCCTGCTGAAGGGGTGGGGGGAAGAGCGGCATCTCCGCGCGCGTGCCGCCGCCGCCGCCTTGCCCTGACACCGACAAGACCCGGCCGGAGCCCGCCCGCGCCCGCCCCGCCGCGGCCCACACCGACACCAGCTGCCCTCCGCGCCGGTCCGCCGTGCGCAGCGAGCCCGCGGCCGCGCGCCGCGAACCGCCGGGATAAGGGCAGGGCGCGTTAACAGCGGAGCCGTGCGGCGGAGCGCGGGCGGCGGGAAGGGCGGGAGCACCGGGAGCGCGGCGGCGGCGGCAGGCACTGCTCGGGCAGCCCCGCGCGCGGCCTCGCGGGGCGGTGCCGGCGGCGGGCGTGCGCGTGACGTCAGCACGGCGCGATGACGTCACGCGGCGCCATGTCGGGACCGTGTGAGGGCGGAGTCGTTGTCGCTCCGTGTGAGCCCCGGCGGAACCGAAATTAAAATGATCTGAGGGCACAAATGGCGTCATCTCCGCGGGTGTGAGGGGGAAAGGGCGGGAGCGCGGTTGAGGGGCGGGAGCGCGCTGAGGGGCGGCTGTGGCTGAGGAATGGTGGGTGGCGTGTGGGGTGTGAGGGCAATTCGCCTTGACGTTTCAACGGCAATATTGAATAAAAATAGTTAACAATAAGAAATAGTGGGCAATTTGCCACTGTGTGCTGCAGGGAATGAAAAAGGGGTTATGAAACACCATCCTGCCTTACTGTAAAATGTGGAATATGTAAAAATTTCCTTCCGGAAGGATGTTTGTTCTTTGATGTTTGATCTTTGTAACATTCAAGCCAAATAAACAAGAAGAGAGATTTAATCGGTGAAACGGAGCAGCCAACAAGCTCTGAGTGATGTGCAGGTGTCGGAAAAACAAATTACTTGTGGGTGGAATTGCCTTGTTAAGTTAAAAGTTTGACATTTTTAGTGATCTTGTTGGGGAAGATGCGTTTTAATATTTTTACAGACAATTCCACGGTGAGGGGATGGGTGTGAATGTCTGTATTAAAAAAAAAAAAGCAGCAGGTTTGTTACAGAACCCAAACATCCTGACTGGAAACAAACAAATGCGAGTTCCTGAACTTTGTGGTTGTTTAGGAACGACCTAAACCGGCTTTTCCTAGCGGGATTTTCCTACAATCTCAGCTCTAGGAGAGGTTAACAGAGTTCAGGAAAAGGATTTCTACTGATACAGGGAATGCAGAATTTACAGGTTATGAAGACATCTGGCAGAACCCCCAAGAGAAGGAAAAAAACGATAAACCCAGACCAACAATTGAGGTAAAATCAGCTCTGTCTGGGTAAAAGGGAATTTTGGCAAGGGAGGTTTGTGACCTCTGAGCCAAGAAACTGCCCGATCCAAAATAGGACTGCACATGGGGTTAATTAATATGAGAAATGAGAGAATCATTAACCAGTGGAAGAGTAATTAATATGAGCTGGATGGGGGTGAGGGGTCACAGTGGGATGGTGGCACACAGGGACATTGTTGGGGTCACAGTGGGATGGTGGCACACAGGGACATTGTTGGGGTCATTCCTTGGGATGGTGGCACACAGGGACATTGTTGGGGTCATTCCCTTGGGATGGTGGCACACAGGGACATTGTTGGGGTCATTCCCTTGGGATGGTGGCACACAGGGACATTGTTGGGGATCATTCCCTTGGGATGGTGGCACACAGGGACATTGTTGGGGCATTCCTTGGGATGGTGGCACACAGGGACATTGTGGGGACATTCCTTGGGATGGTGGCACACAGGGACATTGTTGGGGCATTCCTTGGGATGGTGGCACACAGGGACATTGTTGGGGTCATTCCCTTGGGATGGTGGCACACATGGACATTGTTGGGGTCATTGTGGGATGGTGGCACACAGGGACATTGTTGGGGTCATTCCCTTGGGATGGTGGCACACAGGGACATTGTTGGGGTCATTCCCTTGGGATGGTGGCACACAGGGACATTGTTGGGGTCATTCCTTTGGGATGGTGGCACACAGGGACATTGTTGGGGTCATTGTGGGATGGTGGCACACAGGGACATTGTTGGGACATTCCCTTGGGATGGTGGCACACAGGGACATTGTTGGGGACATTGCCTTGGGATGGTGGCACACAGGGACATTGTTGGGGTCATTCCCTTGGGATGGTGGCACACAGGGACATTGTTGGGGTCCAAAGGGAGCGTGGCTTGGGATTTTGGGGAATGTGGCTCATTTTAAGAAGGGAAAACCCCCCAAAATCCCCTTTAAGGGCACACCTGAGCAGCACCTGTCCCTGTCCCTGCTGTGGGATCACCAGGAACCCAAATCCTGTTCCTCTGCAGATAACTGGGGTGACTCAGGGGCTGGTACCCATCTCCACGTGCCTTTGGAATATGCACAGTC